>OMNM01066180.1:3081-21306 GCA_900302745.1 Parablennius parvicornis | reverse complement strand
CCTTTACAATGTTAATATTTACACACCACCTTGGGGTGTTTGGTGGACTAGTGCTGCTTCAGCTTGCATGGTTAGATACTTCCCCTCGCTAGATGTACACTCTAAAAGATGCATTCAGCTCAAATTTTGTCCATTGCTTGATTGAAGCCATATTCTATACAGGCTTCTTGACACACTGTTTTGTTTTTGTTTTTCTTCTGGACCAATTCATCTTTCTATTTAGCCTGACATGCTGCCATTTTTTCTTCTGTTGCTTACTTTGCAAGCTTGCATTTCTGTATATTAGATATACTTTATTTATTTATTTTTTTTAATAAATGCATGTGATGAATTTAATGTATGATTAGTAGTTCCATGACATAATCAAATGCAGATTAATGTATTTTAATGACTTAGAAAAAATGTTACACTCCTTAAAATTGATAAAGCTTTGTGATCCCTAATAAATCTTTGGCGCCTCCCTTAAGACTCGACCCAACGTGGAATCACCGGCATAGATGACCATTTCAAAGGAAAAGCACCCATCAACGGTGGCAAGCAGTCTTGCCTCACAACAAGGTTGCCAAGGGTTGAAATACTGGCCGGGACTTTTCTGTGTGGAGTTTGCATGTTTTCCTGGTATCTGGGTAGGTGTCCTGTTGGTACAATACCAGTTCTCTGATTTCCTCCCAAGGTCCAAAAACATGCATGTGAGGTTAATTGGTGATTCTAAATTACCCCTAGGTGTGAATGTGTGATTGTTCTGTGATGGACTGGATACCCGGGTGCTCTATCATCGCTCAGTTAGTGGTGACTGACTCCAATGCTCTATGACCCTGCATAGGATAAAAATGGTATAGAAGATGGATGGAAGGATATTAGAACTGTACTAAAATTTCACGTTGATTTCAAAAGATTGTATTTACCTTCTCATTTTTGGGTTAGAATGCTGTATACAATGTTTCTGTATGAAATGTCATTAAAAGTCTAGCCCCTACATGGCATCCTCTAAGATTGGATTTATTCAAAAACGTTGTATAAAGGGAGCTTCAAAATAAGCTGTTTTGATGCAGGATTAATTTTGTCTGGGATTTAATACGTAGAAATGTATTTCGATACTTTAAGAAATATGACCATCACCATGACGTATTTACAGCATGTAATATTTAGCGGAACAACTAATCTGCTGTTGTGTCTACCCGGACAACAATACGGACCGGCATTCTGCCCTCTTCCGCTGCCGATAACGCCGGAGTGAAGTTCTGACAGCTGATTCCCCAAAACAACTTTCATCCGTCTCCGAGCCTGCAACCCCTGGTTTCTGTGGCCACCGAGAGCCGGACGTTGCTGCAGTCGTTGTCCGGAGGTTCACGCGGCGCCTTGTAACAGAAGATGCGGCAGCTGATGATGGTGTAGCACGGATTGCTAGCTCTGAGACAGCAGGTAACCAGCGGTGCTCACACAGTACTCACACACATACAGCCTTCAGCCGGCTCACACACACACGGGATCACACAGTCTCTGGGCAACCAGCCAGGATTGGAAGGAGTGATGATTTTTTTGTGGATAGCCTCTGGACTGAGAGTGTCTGTTGCCCGAGACGAGGCGTCCAGCTAGCTGTGATTAGCAGTGTTAGCCGCAACGGGTCCAGACGGTGACTTCCAAAAGTTGATGCAGCGATCTTCAGTCAGTTTTGCGGGACGTGTTGTCATTTTAGCCTCTCTTTTGCTTTGTGTGTGAGTGTTATTAAAACTTAAATGGATTTGTGTCATATGTGGCTGATTAGCTGAAGTAACTCAATTATTTATATTGAGATGTGTAAGTACATCCCAAATTTTCTTGTAGAATATGACACGTCCAGAAGCCTGAGGTCCTCAGGAAGAGGTTTACGCAGTGTTCCCAGAGTCAGTAGAAACAAGGTGATGCACCTTTTAAGTTCCTAGCCCTTTACCTGTGGAGCAACCTTATTGAACACATGAGGACTAGTGACACACTCACTTCTTTTAAATCAATACTACAGACAATTTTATTTGGTCTTTCATTTGTCTTACTACATTCTTCTTAATAGGGCTTTGTTTTAATGTATTTCCTATTAAAACACTGTGGATTGCCTTGTATCTGAATAGTGCTCTATCATTAAATTTTCCTTGCCTTGCCTCATACGTCAAGGTGGAGCCAAGGCGCTTTGGAAAAACAACCGATTTTTATGTGGTCATGTTTTTTTACCATGTCTGCACCACCAGCCATAACTGTGACCCCGCTGCTGGTGGGCTTACCTCCAGATAGTCTGTGGCTGGTGAGTGACAGCAAAGGCAGGTGGGCTCAGTGACACACATTTAAAAAGCCCCCTCCGACAACTGATACCTCCACTCGCTGCTTCCCTGCTTATGCTCACATGAGCTCATCCTGATCGGTCAGACAACAACTCCCTGAAAGGCTGCAACGCTGCTGCAGTATCCATGATTCTAAACTACAGTGAAACATTGAGAGCTTTGTAACACATGACATACTCATTAAAAGCAGAGAGAGTCATTTGGTCTCAGTCAAAGTGTGTCGAGAGTGCTGTGAACAGGGACTTTTATGCTAGAAAAGGAAAAGAAGTGATGATTGGAACATCCTTGTGTAGTTTGTTGTGAGGAAGAATACATATGCAGAACACAATGCTTGGCTTCCACTTGCACAGCATACTTCTACACATTCTGAGTGTTTGAGAGTTCATCATGCTTATGTTGCATTTATGCAGTGTGAAACTTTAAAGATAACTCTTTGTATTATGTTCCACTGATGGATAAACAGCCTTGAAATGAAGAACAGTGGTTGCTAGATCTAGATATATGCCAATGCTTTCATTAGCAACACTTTTTCGAATTAATTTCATATGCGTGCGTTTCAATCTTCTATTTTGTATCTTGCTGAGTAGTCAAGAGTAACGAGCCTATTTTATTTACCTTCACAGTCATAAGACAGAGTTCCAGTTTTGGAAAGAAATACAGTTTCTCCCGGAGACAGAAAAATGCTGTTGTGTCAATTGATGTCACATCTACTTCGAAAAACTCTCCATCTTTGTGGTCTCTTCTGTATCGCTACCATTTGAATTAGTTCTGTCCTCTTAATCTTACAAAATGGTACATTTCATTTGAAAGAAATTAAGATCAACTTAAAATCTAATGTGTGGCTTCACTAAAAGTTCTTTATTTTGACACAGCAGCTCTGAAATTGATCCAGTAAACGTTCATGGAATCAGCAGACAAATAGGTTTGTTTTTTTTGTCTTTTTTGAAGAGTGAGCCTATTTAAATTTTTCCTATGTGTACCTGTTTATCAGAGTTATTTTGCCCTTCGACATCTGCACGTGTTAAAAACAGAGGTCAATTAGTCAAATTATGAGGAAACGATAAGATGTGCTGCAGTGGAATGTTGATGGAAGGCCACGTGTGGAGTGAAGAGGAGAAAACTCTCGGCACAGCTAAAGCCAACACCAAGGCTGGAGGCGTCGTCGTGGCCAACAAGACAAGATGTTTTGAAAATAATAGGAAGGTTGAGTTTTACGTCACCACAGATGCACACAAATCCTCCTAATCAAATCTGATGATTCACTGAGCCTTTTTAGACAAGATTTTATTTATTTATTTATTTTCCAAAACCAAATTTTTTTTATGTGGATGTAATTTTGTTAGATTTGTTTATTACGATCATGTTTACGTTCACTTATCAGAATCAATTAAAAACATTTAGGATTAGATAGGAAATTCACACTGTATGAATCAAAGTTTTTATTTTCCTTCAAATGTTGATGTGAATTTAAAGCATTAACGTGCAGTATTCTGTTTGTATGGTTGCCTACTCAGATATTTTCCAAAGCTAAACTGTGTTTTATTGCCGTTCACTCAGACAATATTCTACTTTCTGCTGTAGTTTCTAAAGGTCATGGTGCACTTCCCTCAGGAACCCGTCATGGTTAACAAACACCCAGATCCTCTTTGGGAGCTTTATATTGTTAACACTGGATCTGTTTGCAGAGTGAAACCCTTCATCTCTGACTTTCACAATATCATTCCACAGATAATGGATTCTGAAGCAGAAGCACATAATGGGAAAGTTTGCTGGAGAATGTTAAAGGGCTCTTGTCTTTTTCTTACTTTGTCTGCTGGAAATGACTTCGCAAAAAAAACAAACCTCAGCACCTTGGATTATTATTACTGCAGGCAGATATTTACATTTGATGTTTCGAGTTGATTCATGTCGTCATTGAGATAACTGCAGTTAATTTGTAGTTGCGGCCGGTTGATCAGCAGTGTGTTGCGTGTCTCTACAGCAGCACCTCTAATTGCAAATGGCACATATCAGAGTCAAGCTCTTTATCATTTTACTGTTATTGAATTGTGACACAGGCCTCAGTTTATTGCTTCGGAAGGTTAATTAAGAGCAGGCTTGATTATCATTATTACTCTCGTTAAACCCTTTTAAGGCTAACCTCTCCTATTTATGTCTGCCATTAAAGTTTAACTGTGGTAATGTTTAATAAACATGCAGAGATCCTTTCATCTTCTATAGCACTGATGTACCCTGAGAATTCCTTATGGTGAATGTTTTACCTATTTGAGATGATTAGGTTTAACGTTGCAGGGAGGGCGGAACTTGCTGTGACACCAGTCATTCCATATGAGTGGATAAGTAAATGTTTATACACACAGATTTCCACCTTCTCACTTTGCTTGCAAGTCTTTAAGTGTGTAGATTGTCAGTTTGGGTAACTAATAGGAGAATACATTTCAAATTTTTTCAACCGGCTGTTAAGAAGCCTGTTTCATTGCTTGTGGGCTTTTTCTTGGTGTGTGAGGTTCATCTAAAAGTAGAAAGTGCCTGAAAGCTTCTGCATCTTGGAGACCGCAGTTATAAAAGATTGAATTAAAGTGCTATTTTTCCTCTTCCTGTTTTTCTCTTGTACCACATAATGATGACACTGACTAATGTGCTCCTTGTGGCGTGTGTGTGCGTGTGTGTTTGTGTGCTCGTGTGTGTGTGATTCTCAGGAGTTTGAGCAGCGGTGCAGTGCAGCACAGCTCGGCGTGGGGCAGACTGAGGCGTATCACAGCGGCGTAGCCATGCTCACACTGGCCAGTAAGCTGAAGAAGGATGACGGAGGGAAGACGGGTCGTGCCTCTGGAGCCTCAGACTCCACCCACAGGGTCTCCATCAGAGACCGCCTCCTTACCAAAGGTACCCGAGTTCCCTTTGCTCTGTCCGCCGTCCGTTCTTCTAAAAAATCACTACGGACACATACATTGAAGTACCGTAGTTTCTCCATCTGACTATATACATTATGCTATATACACTATTTCTATATAGTGAACTCAGTCTCACTGCCTGAATTTAGAAGAACATGACTAGAGATTGTATTACTATTGGTGCAGTAGTTATTAATTTATGTTCTCTCTATAAATCAGAAATGTCACCTTTAATTGAATAATGGCAACGAGATGCACAATGATATCCGAAAAACGTCACTGTCTGTTGATTAACAGATATTAAAAAAAAAAGTTTTCAGATATTGACATAATGGATATCAGGTTTAAAACAAACCCTGAATAACAATACGTAGATACAGTCTTAATAATGCATAACTGTGACACATCAGACTATAGTGATTAGCGTCAAGATAACAAAAAAAAGAGATAGAGAACTACTGTGAAGTGATATAACACAGAATCTCAGTTAATTGTGGGTTTTCGTCTTTGCTTGTGGAAAATGTGCACCTCGGCACCACCATTAAGGAATAATTAACAGTATCATTAGCTGTCACTGTTGCCTTGGAGATGCTCTATATGTGCAGCCACTGGTGATGTCCACACAATGAATATATGTATACATATATATTTGTTTTGTTTCTTTTCAATCAGACACCAAACAGACCTTTAACATCTATATATAGTATAAGAACTTGTAGTTTGTGCCCGATGTTGTCTCTAAAACAGACTTCCTCAGGTGAAAGAAAACCTTAAGTGATTTTTAGACTTTCGAGCAGACCTGGTAAGCTGCTGCGGTGTGCCCTTAAATGTTTTGGCACACCAGAGAGCATTTTCTTTTCACTACGGGACCACCATCTTTTCGACATCTGCACTAAAAGGCTCCCTGAGGCACCCTGATTATTGCCCAATAATTAGCATGTGTGTGAGCGGAGGCATGGAGTGAGTGATGTATAGCGCGTGTAATCTATTTGAGCCGCGGTGCTGATTCGCCAGAGACTTGTCACAGCTTCGCTGCTGCACTGGAGGTGTCGGGTTTTGCTTGGATCACATTTTGAGTCGTGTCATACTTGTGAAGATTTACCTCAGGCTAACAGGACTAGCTGAGTAGCTCTTACAGTCTGACTGTAAACAGGAGCAATGTCAACATCGGTGTGTAGCTCCACGCAGGTTTTTTTTTAATACTGTTTTAAACACACAAAGCTCAGAATATGCATGTAGCACTTATCGAAATCAGAGGCTTTGGAACTTCAACTCTCATACAGCACTTAATCTCAAATGAAGTAGTAATTTTTAGTGGTATGTCCACAGTTGTTGGAATCTTTAGGCAAAAAAATATATACTTTTTTTCACACTAATTTAACCATTTTAGTTGTAAATATCCAAGTAAATCTTTATATGGTCTGCAAATCTTCTTTGTGCTTCAACTTGTGGTTTTACACCAAAATCTTTTTTATCCTGGGAAAAAGTTTCCCCATGACCCACTGGTTTAACCCCTACAGCGCCTGTGTCCCCAGATGGAATAATTCCACTAAAAGATTTTCAACAACTTTGCAGAAGGCAGGTGGACACACATGTATTTGACTAGATTCAACTATTCTTCATCTAATTGCCAATATCTTCAAACCAGGAGCTGAATTATTTGGATATCAGCAGCTCATTTCACCTAAATGAGAGATGACAGGTTTGATATCGATGTGCACATTCTGATGTTTGATTAACATTATATCCAGAGTGCTCCAGGAAAAAGAAACCAGCTCTCTAATGAGGTCTTATAATTACTTTTTATAAAAAAAAAAAAAAAAAATTCTCATCATAAAAGACTTAATGAAGAATTATGGCACTAATGATAATGGTCATTTTCACTCTGAAGAACTTTTCATAGAATTTAAAATGGTAGATGAAATGTTTAGGTCTGTGAATTATAAAAATATACAAAGAGAGATGTCGGGAACTCCTGGACTTTTAGCTGGTCTTTAAATTCAGTTCCTTCAATAAATAAATCTATCGTTTGCTCTATTGTTCATGCTCATCCCTGTATTTGTTCCCCTTATAAAGAATTCATATGTCAATGTTGGCAATGTGCAGGATTTGACAGTTTGAGTTTGCAATGTCATCTCGTCGAGTCATTTTCACAGCAGTGAGGCCATGGAAGTCTGTTAAGTTTTTAAGTGTAGTCCAGATATTCATCATCCCCAGGCTGTGGGGGAAAAAATCATAATAATGACGTAAGTAGAGTGTCAAACAATATTTTTATTTGTTGAAGCTTTCATGATCTAAATGCATTTCTAAAATAACTTGACCATAATAAACTATAAGTGTGCAGTGGCTGCAATGTTTTATATGAGCTCCTAACCACTTCCTGTTCACTGTAGGAGTTTGAATTGTTGTTTAATAGACACAAGACCTGATCCCAACAGTCAATAACAATAAATGTGATTGTGAAAATAAAGCTTCACTTTACTTACATTTATTATTATTACAAGGAAGCCTCATGAATGCTGATCCAATTAAAAAGATATATCATATAAACACTTTTGTCTGAAAAGATTGGCTGTCAGATGATTGCCGGAGTCGCCCTGTTTATGATCAGTCCATGTAAACGGCACACTCGCATGTTCAGCATTGCTGACAAAATAATGTCTACGTTCATGTACTCACTGAGTCAGATGTTATTAAGCCGAAATCTCAATCTGATTACTTTAATCTCATGTTTATGTAAATGGGGCTATTCAAAAATAATTCAATCACTCTGACAAAGTGACCATGTAGAAATGCAGCTATCTATCTGGGGTTTTAGTTCAATCTCCAACTGGAGTAACTTTAAATGAAGTGGCATTTAATGTGTAACTGTCGTATCCCCTAGCTTTAAAAAGAATTCAGCATTAGGAATAAAGACGGTCTAACCCTCTCAGCAAGTTGCGCCCGGGTCATTCCCCCTGTTGAAAACCAGTTGTGAGCATTGTCTTGTCTGCTTTAGAGCAAAACTCAAAGCAGTGGATACAGCGATCATAGCTCTGCATGTGAAGTTAGGAAAAGCCTCCAGCTCAAATCTGGCATCACACTGCGGCTTGAACCTCTGAAAAGCAACAAATTCCACAGCTGAACTCTGAGTGGACAAGATATTACACCAAAATTCAAATGGAAAAAAGCTCTTAAGGTGATGTTATTTTGATAAATGTCTAAACCTAAAGCAAGGGGTGTGTCCTGCTAAAATGGAGAACAGCGTTCCTTTTGTAGAGAAAATACATGTAGGACAGAATATATAGGACGTTGTTTATAATTCTCGCAGTCACCTCTCAGGGAGCTGCTACGCAGCCGACCTCTCACGCCGACCTCTGCGTGGACCAGAGGATGAAGATAAATCCCTCCGAGTATCCTTAACATCCCTAATTATGAGTCTCAGCACATCTCTAAAGAACGCTCATATGAATGATAATAGAACATTCTCAAAAAGCCAAACAGCAACACAGCAACACAGAGAAACTCTCCAGGCAGGTGTTAAAGGTGTTAAACTCAAATCAGCAGAGAAATGTGTGTCAGCGATGTGGAAACAAAACACAACCCGAGAGCCTTTTAAAAATGCAGCGAGACGTCTCCCAGAGGCAACGCCAGCAAAAAAACAACAAACCCAGCCTCCTTTCTTTTGGTTGTTGTCCTCTTATAGTTTCACTGTTTTTGTCTTCTTTTCATCCCACTGCACCAGTCACTCAAGACCATTCATTTCTTATCAGATAATGTTAAAAAAAAATGTACAATCACAGTTTCGTTTCCTGTTTCGTGCCTATTTTCTGCATCTCTCACTCTTTGTTCATGTTTTCACTCCACAGAAGTTGCAGAACTTGAAGCCAATCTCCCCAGTAAGTCTCACACACACACACACACACACACACACACACACACACACACACACACACACACACACACACACACACACACACACAGACAGCTCCGCTGCAGCTGCAGGGTCTGCACACACTGTAAAACTGGCAACCTTTAACAGACATTTTTCTTTGTCATAAAACCATGAAAGGAGCGTTAAAATAAGACACGAAAAGGGCTGATTTACTCAGATCCTGCATAAAGTGCGCTAAATTACACGTTCGTGCGAATACAATGCACGGTGAATGTTCGTGCATTCTGCAGGAAATTCACTTAAAAATAACACCATCATTCACATCACATGCCAAGAGGAACGTTTAAATTAGAGCTTTGTGTGCTTTCCGGCATGTTTACACGAGAACGACGTGCTGGATGTGTCGCTTCCTTGTTAGTTTGTTTGTGGTCACTTTGTCATTTATTTGAACTCTGAAATAATTTATATTCTCCTCATATTTGTTTGTAATTGAATATTGGATCTTATTTGTTATCTGCAGGTCTCCTATAGCTTAGTTCCAAGGCCTTAGAATGTCACAGTCACACACAATTAAACTGGTGAGGAATCATGCATGATTATCAATATTTATATCAAATTGAAAAACTAGTTAGAATAGAATTAGAATTAGGTCCATAGAATTAGTCCAACCTGTGTGATATAATTCCTCAGCATCTTGGAAAGGAAATTCCTCCAAATTCCTTCTTTCAATTTCAGCATTTGAACGCCTCAGGATGAGTCATAGAATTACAACCAATCAGAACCTTTCAAAAGTTATATACCTCAATTGACCAATCACGTTGCTCATTGCTGGGCTTAATTCAAACCGGAAGTTAGTTGCCAGTTATCTACTTGTGCTGATAACTTGATATATATCGGAGGAAAAGATGGATTTAGACAAAGTTAGACGGTGACAAGTAGCGATGGACATTATACACATATAGACATTATCTTTTAGAGGCTTTGAGCAGCAGGTGCAGTGTTTTTTTTTTCGGTGTTTTTTCCGAAAATTGACCTTCCAAATGACAGCTGGACGGCTCTGCCTAAAACGGTCGGCAACCACACTGGGATCCCCCCCCCAATATTGTCAAATCTGCGCAGGAGTGAAGAATTGCAACATTGTATGTCTGTTAACATTGAGTGAAGAATTGCTATATTGTATGTCTGTTAACATTGAGTAAAGAATTGCCATGTTGTATGCCAGCAGGAACGAGGTTCAAGGAGCCCCAGCAGAAGGACCAAGGAGCCGAATGTGCGGGTTGCCGACCCGTGGCCTAAAACCACACCTGTTTTTTTGTGAGTAATCCTTCGTCTACATCAGGCTCAGACACCAGCTCAAACTAAAGAAAGCAAGGTCTGCATGTAGACTTAACGTATAATGACTTACACAACCTAAGTGTATTTCTTAGTTATCGGAGATGGAAATTCATTCAGGCACTGACGGGTAACCCTGTCTGTGAATCAAACCTCAACCTTGAGGTATCTGTGCTAACCAGTGCACCATTGTGCTACCAATCCAATTATATTTTTGTCTCACTGCATTTTAAATTTTAAGGCTACCACCAAATTTAACATGACAGCAGGGTTTAATTAGTAGACTTAAAAATAACATGTTTTTTTTTTTTTACTCTTTACATTTGAAAATTATATAATCTGTTCATAAAGCAGTTAGTAGTATTGAAACCTTTAACAATACTACAATGTCATCGAAATATAATCCAGATTTTCAAGCGTTTTATGTTTTATTCATGCACTTTTACTACTGCGTGCTGGTATTAATGAAAAAAAATGGGATCAGTTCATCTTTGGCCTTGTTTTATTTCCACCCTATCATTATGGTTTCTTGTGGATTCATGTCGAGTTCATGTTTTAGTTTTGTATATTCTCTGTTAGCCCCCCCCAACTCCTCCATGTCTCTGTGCTTCTTCTTGTTGATTTGTCAACTTGAGATGGATGTCAGCTGTGCCTCGTTGTCTCATCACTTCTGGTGTATATAAATAAGCCCTTCCCAGGTCTGTCTGTTGATGTTCCATGTTTAGTTTTCCTGTATGTTGGGGTTCATTTGTTGAAAGATTTGGAGTTGATTGATTTGATGAATGTTATTAATACTCTCCTTTTTGTTACTGATTTTCCTTTCATTATATATCTAAATAAGTCTTTTTTTCCTTTTTGCCATGGTGCTAAAAGTTGGATTCCTAATCATTTTTCTACTATTGCGACAACAATCACATGTTGTGTTTTCTCAAAATATTTGTGTATTCTATCGGGAATCGGTCAAAAGGTTGGGGGGAAAAAATATTAATCATTATCTAATCTGTTGGTTTTCGTTTAGTGAAGGTGGATTGTTAACTTTGAGGTCATGGATGAGTAACCTTGGATTGACTCAGGTGGATTATTTTCTGTAACTAGAAGGTTGGCGATTGTCCTCGGCAAAAAAACAACTAAGTTATTTCCAATGTAGAATTGTGACCTTGCAAAGCAGCTCTTACGTTACCAGTTGATATAGATTTGTCTTATTTTCAAGTATTCAATGAAGCGTTCAATCAAAATCCAATAAACAAGTAGATAAAGGAATGTAGAACTGAGAGTTTTGTCTAATAAATCCACTACCCTGCAGCACAGGTTGGTGATGAATTTAGTTGAAACTTTTTGTCTGCAGTTATGAGTCTCTGGGTCAAAGTGTTGAGGACGACTGCGTGTGTTACGTGTGGTTTTCACTTCACGTGCCACACATTCAGCCCCCGACTGTAACACATATTGCGTGATGTGTTTTTAAGCCCCTCCACTTAACATGCTACACCGATTGTTTCAGCCTGTGCAGCAGGAGCTGATAAGTTATGCATAACGGCGTGGTTGGAAAATGTGTCCGTGTGAAATGACATGTGACAAGCTGGATTTGGGATCACGTTCTGTGCGTGCGGGAATCTCTCATCCTGTGTCACTGCCTCTTAAACACTCCAGATCGACTTCTCAGGGTCATATCGCTTACATGCATTTAATCCTTTATGAGTCATTTCTCCGTACGTTCCATAAAATAACAAACGATGACTTTATGAGTTCCAAGATGTTTCGGTTTTTACCTGTTTTGGTTGTTTCAGCAGTTTTAGCTGTTTATTTTTTTTCTTTAACCATTTTAGTGTTTTTTTTTTCCAGTTTGTCTGCTTTTGATGTTTTTTGCTGTTTTAGCCACATTAGCATTTATTACTCGATATTATTGCTGTTTGCTGTTGAGCTGTTCCAGGTACTTAAACCTTTTTTTAAAGGTTTTTAAAGGTTGTTTTCAGAAAAAGTTGTATTTTCCCCGTTTTCACAGAGATGGAGTTTTCAGTGACTCTGAGCACTGCTGTCGTGTGAACAGACACTGAAAACATGACAACAGTTTTCCATTTTCACTTCAAAACGTTCTCTTTTCTGCTCTGTACGTTGGCTTCTATTACTCACATTTTTTGTTGTTTTGTTTATTTCATCCATTTTATGCTTTTTAAACTACAAACTAGGAATATAAATAAGCAAAACCAGATCCTGTAGCCATTGCGATTTTCAGAAATAATTTACCAAAACCAAGAATTAGAATGAGCACACATCCAAATTCTCTCTCGAGCACTGTGTGCGTGAATTAATTCTCAAAAGTCCGACCGTATTTTAAAGCCCGAACCCGCCCCAGACTTCACCTGTCCTCCTTGAGTCTGTATCCACCCTCTGGAAGTAGAACAAACAAAAAATATGTCCTTTCGCTGGTGTATTTACAGAGAGTAAAGCAGAGAAGTTGCTCTTTGAACCCACATGGTTGAGCTTTAAACAGGGATGAAATGCAGGTTAAACTGTAACGTGTCTTCGTCGCAGGCAGCCTTCAGGATGACTCAGTCCTTTCTCACAGGGAAAGTACAGCATTATCATCCAGTTTCACTGTGGAACTCATGCAGCACGAAGCACCGAACGATTTCTGGATCAACTTTCTCAGGGAAAGGCCTGCAATGGAGGCCAACGACGTAAGAACTCCTTCGATAGCCAGTGACGCCAATCATGCGGCTCAACCTGCAACCACCTGCAGTCATCAGTCCCACGGTTTCCTGGACGGCGAGAAGACCGGCGCGGCCCTGCTCTTCTCCGGAGCCTTCCTCGCCCTGGTGGGCGTCACCTTCACCGCCATGGGCTGGAGAAACTACCAACCCAACTCCAGCTTCCAGTGGACGAGGCTGCTGGGTCCCATTCTCATCTCCTCCGGAGGAACATTCATCCTCACTAGCGTCTGCAAGTTTGGGATTCGCTCCTGTTGGCCCTGCGGGCAACCGCAGGATGAGGTGATTGTGATACCCGTAAGAGAGCAGCCGTCGGGGAGGTCGCCGTTTATGTTTCACGGCATGAATCAGCCCGTCGTGCTACAAGGCGGAGCGACGATGCTCTACATGCCACCTGCGTACAACTTCATAAGCCCGGATGTGGAGCAGGCCGCCAGCTCTGTGAGCGACGTGGCAGCAGCGCTGCCTTCATACGAGGCCGTGTTTCCTGTGGACAACCCGGCAGGGGAAGGATGCTCATCTGGAAGCACAGAAACAGACCTCACGGGCAGCAGGTAGGGACCCTGACAGACGCTCATTCAACTCCCCAGAAAATGTGTTTTACTTTACCTTGAGCAGAATATGTAGAAAATTGAAATGACATGAAACTTCTGATATTGACTTCTCATTGCTGTGTTAAGTCTGACTTTAAAAAGACCTTTTTTCCTTCCAGTGAGTGCATCTGATTGATGCATTTACATTAAGTCTACAAACATTGTTTGAAATCAGCTTCAATCACAAACAATTTGATCATAAAATCAGTATAAGTGACCGTATGTATATATCAACATGCTCAATATGTCCAAAAACTTAGAATAATAACAATCTGTGAAAATACTTGCTGTACAGGAAGTTAGAACCTATATTTGATCATTTTAAGATAAGACAGAAACTACTGTGACTGTTGATTATAAAAAAAATGTAATGAAATTGTTCCAGATTGTTCCTTCTCATTGTAACAAATAAATACAACCTTAATACAATAATACTTGAAATGAATAAATGCAAAGCAAAAGAGAGATTTATGGGGGAAAAAAACCAGTCAATTGTACATGACCATCAGCTGACGCTTGAAAATGTTGTCTTGGAAGAAAAAACAGCATCATGGTGTGAAATCTAACATGAGTGTTAATATATGTGTTTTTTGTTTCATTGAGTGCCTTTAAAGCAGATACGGACATCTAGCTTTCTAGAACGGCCACATTAAATACGAGACGGCAATTTTTTTTAAAATTCAGAATTAATTCATTGTGTAATAAAAATCAGTATGTTAAAAGACTACCCTTCTCAAGTTCATGTATTTAACAGACACTCATCCTGGTGTTTAGGATTCTGGGCTTGGGTGCTTTTTTGAGTAGTTCTTCCTGTGCAGTGCGAGTTCTCCAGGTAAAACCAGTTTAATCCGACAGTCTAAAAACATGCTTACAGGGTAATATGTGACTCTGAACTTCCTGGAGCTGTGAGTGTGTGTGTGATTGTCCGTGTCTTTGTTACTGACCACCTGGCGCTCATGTGGTGAAGAAGATGGATGGATAGAAAAAGATTGGACTCATAGCATTCTATAGAGCGTCAAACATCAATGTGCAAGCGTGAGTGTAACCAGACTCTCCGTGAGACTTACCCAGCATGCAATGTGCCGACAAGAGTCAGCGGGCCACAGAGTTAAGCTTAAATCAAACTTGAGAGCCTTAAAAGTCACATTTTCTCTCAGTTTTCATTAAAGTAGACACATTGTGCCAGAGTTAATTTTGTTTGAACCACAGAATCACTTTTCACTTGGCCCAGAGTGGTTTTTGGCTGTCAGTGTGCTCTCACCCAATTATGGTGCAATTAATGTCTCAATGATAGTCAACATGTGTCGATTCACTGTCTGTGCAACGTGCCACAGTGAATGCTCGGTATTGTCACTATGAGCAGGCGGCTACATATTATTGTTTGCCTTTTAATAAAATTAATGAAGCCACGTGTCAGTAAAATTGGGATAGTTAGGACCAAAATAGTTTCCCTCCTTCTCATAAAATCCTCTGTGTAGGCTATAATGTCATATTAGAGACCGTTTATAGTACCCATGTGCAGAGGTGAGCAATAAGACCACTTTTATGTGGTGTTTTCTCTCATCTGCTCATTTATCACATTACATTTTTGACTTCTTCTCCCTGAACTGTATCCCTAAAATTGTAAAAAAAAACAAAAAAAACAAACAGATTTTCTCCAGTTATGTCATTAGTTTTCGCTGATTTCAACCCAAATGAACCTACTGAGAGTCGTTTCAGCTCCACAGTAATATAGTAGTTCACATTTTCTCCACGCAGCCAGTTCTGGGTTACATCTTTTATTTGCATGTTCTCCCCGTCTATGCATGTGACATCTTTTGACCATCTAAAAACATGCATGTGAGATGAGGGTCTTTATCGTGTTTGTAGGTCAGACGCAAACAAATTACAATGAGCACTTCACAAGAACATTTAGGTTCAATGTGTCTTATTGAACCCAGTAACTGATGGAGGGGATTCACAGTAACACAAAACGATATCTAAAAGCCTCGTCCTTGTCTTTGTTTTTTTTTTTTTACTTTTTCTGGAATAAAAAGTTGAGTCAATACGTCTTTAACTTTTGCCACTGCTCTTCTCGTGATTTTTTTTTTTTTTTTTTTTTTTTTTTTTAAAGAAGAGAGAGTCATTAGGCAGGAATCTATAAGTCATCACATATTTTCCCACCTGTTCTCAATTCAACAATAACATAATGTGCAATCCCTGGAAAAAAAAGAAGACATTTCTTCCCACTAATTGTGGGGTCCTAATTATATGAAATCCAATCAAATATCCTCTGACAGACCCTAAACACAAAGCTGCATTCCATTAGCGGAAAGTTACAAGTTTTCACTTTCTTTTATTGTTTTTAGACAATTACTCCCAGCAGGCTTCCAGGAAAGCAATTCTCTTTAATAAAAACAGACAGCAGGAATAATACAGTTAACCTAGAATAACTACAAACTGCCGCTCCCTTCATATGAACGCATGCTTGCTCACTAGCTCACACTTATGTTGTCACAACTTCTGACCTGCTTCAGCATGTTTCCTGGGGTTAATGCCAAAATAGAGGAATGATCAGGGGAGAAATTGAAAAATTTTTATATTTTCCTTGAAGTGGCAGTAAGCCTTAAGCATAACCAATTGTATCTGTAAACATTTGGATAGTAGCCAGCTCTTTTTTTTTTTTTTTAGACATGTAGCATTTCAGTTTGTGTTTTCCACCTTTTTTTTTCTCCATAGGGCGCAGAAGACAGAAAGAAGGCATGTGGACAGGAGCAGCTCCACCTGCTCACAACCACCTGCGTACGAAGACATCTACCCTTCATCTCACAAACCCAACGCCTCCTGAATATCTCCAGATCCCTCCGGATTCATGAGGGCATTTGTACTTTTTCTTGTTGATGAATGCTAATATAATGTGTATTATGTCCTGCAAAAATAAATCTCCAACAGGCTTTATTTCCATCAAGAGTAACTTATTCTCGGTTTCACTTTACCAAACAGCTGTTATCATGTAGACTTAGCTTTATAATTATGTATGAAGTCATGAAACCCACTGAAGATGAGGCCCCCTTGGGAGGAAAATCCCATTAAAACAGAGATTTATGGACAACCTCGGAGCAATCTGGACCCTTTAAAGGTTTGGGAACACACAGTTACTAAATTTAAGCACAGCAAAAAGGGAATATAATTATGGGGAAGTTGTTGTATCTCAATAGTTGCACAAATGGAGGAGTAAGTTCAGATAAGCCGGGGCTGCAGAGCAAAAAAAAAGAAAACAGACATTCATTAGAGGCATTTTATTATTATTATTTTTTTAATGTTTAGAAAGGTTACATCTGGAAAAAAGTGCATAATGATCGTGCAGTTTGATCTGCTGATATTTCTGTGTGATCTCAAAAGAATCCATAAAAACACGCAGCGATCGACTGAAAATAAGCCGGGAGTCCTTCAACAATTCAGTTTGTAAAGACAAACATTTTCCTGCAACTACTGAATAATGTTCACTTCATGCAAAACTGAAAACACTCCGATGAGGCTCCATTTTCACGTTTTTCGTTGTCCTGCAGGATCATTAACGTTCGACTTTGCGGAGGGAGGCTTGTTGTGTTTGCAGGACAGACACAAGTGTCGCTGCACCACACGGGGGCAGAAATACTGAGCAAATCAATGCACCTTAATGCACCAGGGGCAGATCAGGTGGTCCCACCATCAGACTGGAACACAGGGTCCTCTCCTAACCACTGCAGCTCATAATAATAATAATAATAACTATAATAATGGGATCTGTATTCATTTTTCATATATTTATTTAAAGGGTTTAATTTCTCTTGATTTGATATAATTTCATACATTTTGTGCTTCCATTCATCGTCTCAGCTTTTGCTTTCGTGTTTCAATCATCTGTTGCTTATTTTCAATTTTCTTATGCATGTTTTTCGTTATTTTTTGTCTCATTGGACTCTAAAATATAACTTTGCGGCAAAAACAAACTGTTGAAGTAGTGTGGATTTTTTTCTTCTTAATTCAACAATGAAGAGATTTAACATATATATTTATATTTAAACTTAAAAGTTTAAAAAAGTTCGGGTGGACAAACTAGTATAAAGTACAATAATTAATCAATATAAGTTAAACAATATATACAATTAGTCAATATGTCCGTATTATAGACATAAAAATCGAGAAAGAACAAAAAGTAATTTTTTATTACTGTAGTCATTTTATAGCGCTGTTCAACTATTTAAAAGCTTTTTTTCAACTGATATATTTACTTTACCTTTTTGTTTCCTCTTGTTTTAAGTACATCTAAAAAAAAAAATTCTAAAAGCATTAACTAGATTAAAGTAAAACGTAAAGCTATTTCACGAAAGAAAAATGTGCGTATTTTCGGTATCAGCGGTGAGTCACTCTGAGTGTTATTAAATGAACTTTATGAAACACACAAATAAAAGTGGATCTCAGCAGGAGAAATAAACAGTTCACGTACTTTCACTTCGGAATCGACGTGAAATGTCGGTGTGCTCCAGTTTGGAA
>OMNM01066179.1:20671-32396 GCA_900302745.1 Parablennius parvicornis | reverse complement strand
TTTTACCCATTGTTTGCTGGGATCGGCTCCACTGCCTTGTGACCCTGAATTGGATAATAAGGTATAAAATAAAGATGAAGTAAAAAAAAAAAGTGGCGGCCAGATTTATTTGAGATTTTCAACAGTCTATTAAGACATTATTAAGTGCCGATGGGGAAGGTATTAATACTCAATAATGCCAAATTTGGACTGAATCAGTGGCAAAGCACTCATTCACCATAACAAGCCTTTGAATAATTTTTTTCAGTGAGTATTTTAGACGTCTCTTCTTTTGGCGTGACAATAGTTTCTAGCTTTCTCCAGCAGATTTCCAATTAAAAGGAAACCAGCTGCCCTTATCAAAGAAAAGGTGATCCTCAGCCATTTCTCCCGGAGATTAAGTCAGTGATGCAGGAAGTATAAGCTGCACTCATTGGCTAACAAGCATGGCTGACCTATTGGAGATGGACTTGACAATCTCAAAAGCTTTTTTCTTTATTTTTTTTTATTAATTTCATTTTACCAGTTAAAGTTATTAAGTGGTGCAATAGAAAGCATGTACTATTAATCAATGTCAGGGATGATATTCTATAGTGCCAGTATATTTAGACTGTGTTCTTGCTTTAAAAAAGGACTGCAGTTCTTGCATTAAGCTAATGTGTTGAAATAGAAAAGCCACATGGTTTAAGAACCTCTCCTGTACAGCTGATTATCATATTCTTATTCTTATCAAATAACAAACTTTATCTGTTCACCCCACTGCTTCAGGATGGATGTTCTCTTATGTTTGATTACAGCTACAAGTTAGTCAACACGCAGCAGCACGGCTGGATTAAGAACACCTCCTCACCCCTTCCACTGATTTACAGCTTGAAGCAGGTGAGTTTTCTAATTGTACTGTATGCCTAGTATCGAGGATGGTGAGGGCTGATTAGCCAGCATCTGTGGTTGTCCTAATGCTGTCACTAAAACGTTATCCATGAGCTTCACCCTGACGTTCAACGGTGTTGGACTCTGGTGTTACTAGGCCTGAAATGAAATCTTGCCCCACCAAGTATTTACAGTATTTACATTTGGAAACGCCACTGTTAATGTGTCACAGCGTCTCCGAACCTTCTTGTTGAAAAGGTGAACTGTTCTTCCACATGAGTGACGAGCATTGATATATGAAGTCGACCGGCACTGATTCTCCTGTCATAAAGAAATATCACACTCCCCGCCGTGCTGTATATCAAAACAGGAGCAGAATAACATGCACACCTGCTGTTCCTATTGGAGTAAAAAAAAAGTGTTCTTTAGTTATAAATATGTAGGTTTAATGTAATGAAAGAATGTCCCTCGGTATGAGCTCCAGCTCTCATTTCCTCGGGCTAATCCCACAGATAGGCTCTTCATTTCACTCTGATGAAAAGCAAACAAGTTGCTATTAACAAGGCAACAAATTGCAGCTTACAAAGCCTGTACAGACACCTCCTCTCTCAGGGAAAATACCTCAGCAACACTAAATCACTGCATGGATTATGCATATCAGAATTTTTTTATTTATATTCCTCTCTCTGAACTCCACACAATGTCTAATGCAGAGATTTCCATTGTGAAACGTATGCCTTTGTGCGTCCGAGGTTGTTGACGAGCGCTGTACAATAGCCGCACATAAAGAGGTGTCAGAGTTAATACAGGGTAGCATGCAAGCAGGTTGGGGCTACAGGGGGTAAGCCTTTGGAGGAGCTCCTGTTTTACTGTGCCTATTTATCCTAATGGGCTGAACCCTCAGGGGAGAGATTTGCTTCCCTGCAGCAGATAAAACTGTAGGGAGGATGTGAGCTGTGACGCCAGCGCGCTGAGGAATTTGGCGTCTGGAGAAGGACAGACAGGCGGTTAATGCCAGGTCTGGTAGCGCTCTCCTGATGCTTCGCGCACTAATGAGACAAACAATTTGAGATGAGTTGATGAGTGTTTGCCTCCTCGGCGTGTCAACTCCTCCTGTTGTGTAATGAAGCGGAGTGGCATTACCACACGCCACCACATGCAAAAACGGTGATCGACACCTATTTATGTTCTATCTCTGGATGTCTCAGTGCTGACGTGGACATGACACAGCCTCTCAGTCATCAATGAGAATCGTTACTCCAAAGAAAATTAGTTAAAGTAACACTCCCTCCCGCCTTTGACTAACAGAGTTTACAATCAACAAAAACCTTAAAGTTAAAGCCTAGTTTGTGGAAACAGAAAAAACATCCAGAGAAATACAAAAAGTTCACTAATACGGAGCAGAAACTGCAAATAGATATATATTAATATTGAGCAGAATTGGGTCTATTTTATGGCTTTTCCCAGAGCAGTCCTAGTTTTTTTTACCTGGTCCCTTAAGAAATTATTTAGGAACACCCTTGGTATCACCACATCCTCACAAATGTCTTGCAAATCTCTAATGAATAGCACTGTGGGATCTATTCTGCCTTGACATATGATTTCAGCTCTGCCACAGTCCGGGGTCTCCTCTCTCCTGTTTCTGTTTCCTACTCTGACAAGAGTTGTTGATGGCTGACAGGTCTGTGTTGCATACAGCAAAGTTCAGCAGCCAGTCTCTCGCCATACATGTGTAAATCGTTTCTCGATGCCTTCCTGAATTATTTAGGACATTTGCCCTCATAATGGGTAAAACAGCTGAATGCAGTGAAAACAGACCCGTGGACTCAGTTTATGACCTGGCAGCAGGTGGCTGTAGAACCAGAGTTTTTGAGAATTAAGAAAGGAAGCTTTCCCTTTTTTGGGTGCCTCTTGAGATGAAATGTGGTTCTATCATTGATGTTCTGGAAATAGCCACACAAGATTCTAATTGTCATTAAAGGCTATTGTTCAATATCAGAATTCAGTGAAGCTTGGCCTGGACATGTGGAAAACGCACATTTGTTTCTCCGCTACCTTGCTGCCAGTGGTACAACCTTCTAGACATTGTGCAATTTTCCTTCTTTTTTTTTTTTTTTCCAACAGCTCACAGGATACTTCAACACTTGATTTCACTCCATCTTAAATTACCAGGAACTTAATGCTTCTGCATCAGTTTTCAGTGGATTTAATAATGAAATATTCCCTATACTTTTGCAGGTACTACATTTGATTTTGAAACCGTGTCAATTCAATTCCATTCAATTCAACTTTATTTATATAGCACTAAATCCAACACAGTCATCTCTAGGTGTTTTAACAGAGAAAAACTCAATAAATCCACATGAGCAAGTGGATTGATCTTGACTGTGAAAAGGAAAAACATCCTTTTAACAGGAAGAAACCTGTCACCAGTGTAGCATCCAATGTTGGTTTTTGGACGTTAACATGCAAAGGTTTGTCTTGATTCTTAGAATCATTTTGGGATAGAATTTGTATCTTGAATGCCTGAATTACAAAAAACAAAAATTTTAGAAGCTGAGAAACCTTGAACTTTGATCTTATTCCACATTTGAACCCCTGAATAGTTGATAAATATACCTCAGCTAGTCTTTTTTCATTTTTTTTTTAATGTCGGTTCTCCATTATGTTTTGCAATAACATGCCTCTAACATAAAATTTAAGTAAATGAAAATCTCAAATTGTTAAAGTTTGATTATTGTTACCTTTATTTTCCATGATATTTCCCATACACTCATTCTCAACTTTTTTGAGTTCGGATACTTTCAGGTGACAGTGGCTCAAGTAGATCAATTATTTGTCTTGTCGCAGCAGCAGGCAGCCTTGTGCCTTTTTGTGTTCCTTGCTAACCATGACAGAAGAAATGGAAAACTTTCTACTGTCAATAGCTACAAATCTCAGAATTTTATGTCAGTGGAAAAACACAGAGCAGGGCCATTATGCAACAAGGCCAGAATATGAAGCTCCTTGTCCTTCCAAAACCCAGAAAAATGTAAGTTCTTGTATTTGGTTTATTATAAAGCACAATGTCAGTTAAGGAAAATGCGATTTTAAAACACTATTTGTATGTGGTGACTGCCATTGTCTATCTTTTGCATCAAAGCAGAAAGCAAAAAAAAAAAACACAATTGACATAAAATTATTTGCAATCGAAAATTGTATTGGTCAGTACTTTCTCTGGGGTTAAGATTAATTTCTCCTCTGATATTTCTCCATAATTGACAGCTTATGCTATTTATTTATGATAAGTCAACACTCAGTAATTCATTCATCTACTTTTGGCATTGTGTGTCATTTGGGTTTGAATCAATCTATTCAACAGAATGGATGAACTTTACTGAAAAGCAGCATCGAGCTGAATTTATTTTTTATGGCTGAACGTTGAAAACATTAGTCTAGCTGACTGAATATTGTACTCTGAGGGCAATTAATCAACCTTGGATCACTAAACTACAGTACATGCCTGTGTGGAGTCTCTCCAGTCTGCCAGACGGGAGTCACTATATCACACACTTGCTCATGATTTACTAAAGATGCAAGAGTTTATGGCCACAGAAAAAGACCCTGTAAAACAGCTTCATCACAGTTTACTGAGACTCGCACCACTTCCTTTTCTCATGGTATTAAACCCTGAAACATTAACTTTTGTTCCATAAGATTTTACATTCAAAAGTTTTGCCTAATAACCTGATCCCTTCGAAAGATGTAGCATTAGCATTAAGCACTAGCATTATTGTCTCCAATGAAGACAAGCTCTAGCAATAGTTTATTATAGTCTTGTTCATGAGGGGTGAAAAAAATCCCCTCATTAATCCTATCTATGTTCTCCTCACAGCAACATAAAAGATGTCCCACTTTAAGTAGCATTAGCTTTCGACTGTTCACTGTAGCTGTGATTTATTAGCATCACTAACTAGGACCTGTCTGCGTGTTTGTACTTCTCCGTTATTGGCTTTTTTTTGGTCCCGCTTCTTCTGGTTGTGTGGTTGTTAATTCCCATTGTGCTTCATCCATCCAACGTATTGTCAGCTTAACGTGATAAATGAAACGGACATTAGACAGTCAAACACAACTAATGCCTCAAAGCATCATTAGGAGAGGGCCAACTTTCTAGAAAAATGTTGCATTCACATGCTTGTGGAAGATGATGTATGAAAAGGGGACATGGAGAATTGCATTTGAGGGAGTAAGACGCACAATCGATTTAGTGCATGTGCCTTTATGAATATGGAATAGCGGATGTGTCTCCAAAATCAAGTATAGAACAGAAAAATAAATGTATGACACTCAATGTCATTCACGATTGAAAATCCTACCTTTGAATATATATGTATCAGTTGACTGAAAATTCAGATTCATTTGCTGTGAGGTTACATTACGTTTCATCACTTGCTCCAATCAATTTCATGGACGACAAAGTTGTTGTGGCATTAGGACATGTTTCTCAGAATCTTCAGAGCGATACTGTCTGATGGAGCAATGGAATGTGATATATCACGTCATTGTTTGTGATTGCCTCGTTTGAAAAGAAGGTGCAAATCAACTCAGGCTTAAAAAAAAAAAACAAAAAAAAAAAAGCTGCTATTATTTTTGTGACAGGTATTTCCCCAGCTGTCCCCCAATGCCTTTTAATTTCTAGACAGTTTTCTGTGCTGTGGCCTTTCGAAGGTCTTGCCTTCTCTGCTGCTCTTGATTGTTTCCCAAAGCTTTGACTTTGTGGCCCATCCCCTCCTACGTTTAATTTTTGTTGTTTTTTGGTTGTTGTTTTTTTTTGTTGTTGTGATATTCGCGAATGTTTTCTAATGTATGGACTCAATCCATCCAGTCATTCCATAGCGTAAAGCAAGCATACAAATGCAGAAGCAGTACCACTTCCAACAAGTATTTCCTCTGTAAAAAAAATGGTCCACTACATTCTTTTCATGTCTCTCATAGTTTTAAGTCGATCACCCTCAAAACACATCTAAACTAAAAGAGCCACTTATTTGTGGGCATGCAATTTAGTGAGCTTTTTACAGGTTCTTAGTAGAAAAAAAAACAAACAAGAATGACTTCAATGGATGAATTAAAGTAAAGCAACAACATTGCTGAAACATCTCAAGCCTTTATAGTTCTAATTTAATTTTGTTTACCGTTTGTCTTATAGCACCTAGAAACACACCACCTGGACACATTAACAAGGTCAAAACCTGATTTTTATGATATTAAGTGGGCTTATTTAATTTCACTAACTTGTACATGCATCATAAATGCTCATTTCATCTCAGAGAAACACCACCTGTTCACGAGAAAGTGCATGCTTGTGTTATTCGATGAAATTAACACTCAAAAGTCTCCTGTTTTGCATCAATTATGGGATGCTTAGAATTAAAAACTGTTAAAATAAAAACCCCCAACCAGACAGAATCTGACAGGGCTGAGAAAAGTCAGCAAGCAAACACACCATTAGTGGCATCAGATGTCACTTTGCAGGATTACAAAATGTTAATAGTATTTTCACTGGTGTGTCATTGGAGCTGCTGTACTGTGACGAAAATAAAGCGACACCATTTTTCACTCAGCGGCTGAAGTGTCGGAGCTGTTCTCAGCAGATATGTCATTAAAAGTTCTAAAATAAAGCAGTGTTTCATCCTTTTTTTTTCTTTAAATTAGCAACTTTATAGGAAATCTGTTTCTACAACTGTTATAAAAACTTTAAAGGACTAGAAGGATCCTTAATACATTTATTAAAAACCTACTTTACCTATGCACTCAAATGAATTACTTACAAAACAACCCCCAAAAAATAATGAAATCCTATTTAAAATGATCTTATACACTGAGGACGCCCTGAGCCAGCCATCTCCCTTAAACTAAAGTAGACTCTCACAACTTAATAGAGCCAAATTGTTGATAATAGGGCACAACGAAATTGTTACTCAAGCTATCATTGATAAAACCACCACACAAAGAGAGGTTTAAGGTCTGAAGAGGGTAAAAGAGACTAATTCCTCTTTCACTGGTTAATTAATTACCCAGTGTGCAGTTGAGAGGGACGGACAGCAGAGAGCACAGATTAATAACAAACAGCCCTCCTCCCTCACAAACAGAAGATCAATAGTATACTCTGAGCTAAGGCCTTTCTGTGTGGAGTTTTCTTTTACTTTGAGGATTTTGTTTTGGTACCCCTGTTTCCCATCAATAGCCAGTCTTTGTTGGGTAACTACTATATTAAATGTATTCTATGTGACGTGATGGACTCACAAACCACCTTTCAGGTATTGTCAGCTGGGATGGACATTTGCTCTCATTATGTTGAATAATCTGAATGAAGAATACGTTTAAAGAAAGGATGGGTGCATGGATGGACAGATTTGCAATCAGGGAATACGAATAAGGAGGGGAAACATGTGCCTTCTTGGATCAGCTCCATTGACTTTAACTATCAAAGCTTTGAACAGCAGCCATTTTCACTGCGTGGGAACCAGAAGTACAATTGATTCAACAAGTTGTCAGATTACAGTTTCCTGTTATTTTTGTGGGCTTGTTTATTTAAAAGTATGAAAACTGACAGCTTGTTGATCTAATTTTAGTTTATAAAGCCATAGTGAGGCATGGTGGCGGCATCATCATGCTGTGTTATTCCAATTTTAGAGAAAACTCTAGTTCCACATTGTATATACTTGACATTAGGGCAAAATATCAACCTAAACATAAAACAAACAGCCAAGAGAAGACCGAAGAAACCATAAATGTCTCATAGATTCATTTTTATTGGTTCAGTAAAAGTGCTGATTCAGGTTGAGCTCAAGTTTGCAGTATAAGACTTGCATTCAATGATCACATGGCAGCAGTCACATCACCAAAAATGGTTGCCGATATATTCCTAAACGTACTTTTTTTTCTGTTTTGATTGAGACCAAATGAGACATAACGCCAGATACGTCTTTAAACTGCAGTGGACATATATTGAGACATTTGATGAGTTGAATCCCAGCGTCTTCCTCCATTCTCCAAAATGTTCTTGAGCTGGAAAATGCTCCCAAAGGTGGCTTTGTTACTAGTGGTGCTCTAGAATATAGGTGTATTTTTTAAAAGCTATAAGACAACAAAGGCTAAAAAGTGCTATCGAAATGCAGATGGCTTACTGGAGGCCGAGGTGGGAATTAGATTTGATGTGAAGACAATTCTTATCTCCTGGAGAAATTCTTGCAGAAAAATAATAGGATAAACTACTCAAATCCAGTGAAGAGACTTTCCATAAGAAGAGTTTCTTGCACAAATGTTTGAAAACTCTTGAGGTCATTCACAGCTTGTTTTAAAAAGTGAGCAACAAATATGACTACGGGAATTTCTGAACTATAAGCTGCTACTTTTTTTTTTTTTTACACTCATCGAACCCAGCAGTATAAATAATGACGCGGCTAAATTGTGGATTTTTACTGGTTAATGAGCTTCATACAGGTGATTTGTGCAGGTGTATTAACTCCAACCTTTTTTTTTTTTTTTTTTTTTTTTTTATTTGGTGTGTGTGTCTTATATTCAGGTGCACTCTATCACTAACATTCAATTTTTGTGTCCATTTCTTCAGATCAACACATAAAAAAAAAAAAACAAAGCTCTACACTTGTGCTTCATGTGGAAAAGACAAAATAATAATCCTGAATTTTATTTATTTTTTTATTTTATTTATTTGACAGGGACATTGCAATTCAACATAGTACAAAACAAGTTTGTTGCTGTTGTGATGCAAAGAGTTTATAGCTAGTTTATCACATTGTAATTCATTGACGACACTAATGTCCGTTGAATTTCCCTCAATTCACAAATTTTGTTAAACGTCTACTCAAAGCAGCAACTTCGTCCATGATATTTCTCGTTCTGTCATCAAAAGACAAACCAGCCTTTGAGTGCCCCGTCCATATAAGGGGGGGGGAATTTTTCTTTTTCTTTTTTTTTTTGAATTTCAAAGGGCATGGCTGCTGTCAGGAAGATCTCACTTCCACAAATGAGTTCTGATCAGAAAGGTCAGGATTTTTCCTCACACAGGTTTGTAGGTTACAGGCCACAGAAGCGCAGAAGAAAAGGACATCATGGGTGTCAAGAGGAACCCGACAAGTTTTTAAATTCACTTGCAAAGATGAATATGAATTGAAAGAATGGGGTGACATCGGTAAAGAATAGGGACAGAGAGCGGTTATATCTTTCAGGTCTTTGACCTCGATGTCACCTGGATATCCATTTGTATGATCTCCGCAGTTGTGGAGATTCGAGCTGAAAGGCTCCATCCACACTAGATTTATGTCAGTTAGACACTCCGATAATCTAATTGTGTCGCCTAATGCCACATTAAACAGGTGGATTTTCTTGTTTTAGCCCATTAGCTGCAATTTTGGAGGCTATTTACCCACCATTTTCAAACTCATTTGGCTGTTTTCCAGATTGATTTCTCACATTTCAGGCGAACGGCACTTAACTTCATTTTCAGCCAGCAATTGTGGAAATGTGAGTGCAGGGTTAGGGTTAAAAAGATGAATGTTCACTGTAACGTTGAACATTTTAGCGCCGTTATTATTTTCTTTTGTGGTCATCATAATTTGCTGATCAGAGCTGCTTGTGAAAGAGTGTCATCTCATCTGGAAATCAGCAGGAATAATCTGCTGGAACAACATTTGCATACTGTTAAGACAACACAGCAGCTAAATGGACCGGTACATGGAATTATCTGTTAAGTCTTTAAATGCTAGCTTCATAGTTAATAATTTGTTAATAAATAAATAAATGAATAAATAATTTAAATAATTCATTCATTAATATTTATATTTTATTTGTAAATAATTTAGGAAATATAAATACGAAGTTCAGAAAGTAAAAAAAAAAAAAAAAACTTACAATATTGACTTTCCTATCGCATTTTGAGTGTGTACATGACCAAATTGGAAAAAAATCTTGATTTTGTCCTCTGACTTTTTTTTCCACATAACTCAAGGTTAGTACATATACAATCAATTATTGAAAATGCTCCAGTAACCACGTAAAAGTAGGGTTAACTGTCATGAAAAATGCAGTGATGATCTCTTTTTCTCTTTGTTTGTCTGTTATGTTGTGTTGGAAATCAAGGATGAAAGTTCAGATTCTCAAATGTCAACAATCACTAACAATGGATTAGCAAGCTGTGATAACTACTATAATCATACAGTAAGCATAGACCTTCACGATAAAGTGAGTTTGGAACACATTGCAGACAATATTGCCAGTTCTATACAGAAGAAAGTCTGTATGTTGTTTTACTTGAGTGTGTATAAAGGAAACAGACTGTCGAGAGGCCACATGACAAAATGGAGACTCCGGGTCCTGGGGGTTAATACCCTCCACTGAAAATCAAATGGAGCATGGGCAGGTGTGTTATTAAAGCACGCTGAGAAGAAGAAAAAAAAAAAAGAATTAAAAAAACTCTCCTCTAAAAATGGGGGCCAGAGGGAAGTCACTTTTATTCTCAATTACGTTTGCTTACGTTGCGCAAGCCAGGAGCGAATGGGAAAAGTTGACTGCCTCATCATTTCTTTCTCCCTTTCTACCAAGTTTATTGCCTCTGCCATTACATGCTGTGTGTGCAGGAAACCTGACGATTACATCAACTACAACAAAGTTATTCACACAGAAGGAGGTTGTAGTATTGTAATGGAGAATTTTGAATAGTTTCTAAACTTCAAAATTGATTTTGTTATAGATATTTGCCAGAGATCTATTTATTTTTTTTCTGCTGTATCTCTAATCTTTCAATTGAGTGTTAGATTAGGAGACAGATGTCAGATTGTGGTAATCTCTAAACAAGAAGGTGATTTATTCATAAAACAAAAAACAAGAAACTTCACAAACACTGTGCACTTAGGGCTATATGACTGAATGGGAGTAAACGATCACTTCACTTCCATTAGCAGTAACATTCAAATCGGTTAATTAAATGTACTTTCATTCCTCATTTTGTCATGTACACAGGCATCGATAGACACACGATAATGTGGTCCAGCAAACTTCAAACAATCACAGTACTCTAAGATCTCCACATAGTGTCATGTTGAAGTGGTACTTAATCATCTGTTTGACTCGACGTGCTGTGTTATGTCATCCAGCCCCACTGAAAATCACCACTTAAGATAATGATCAGCTAAGCAGTATCTCTTTCCATTCCTGCTCCCTCACCCAGGCTCTATTTCCTCCAATGGACTCCAGTGCCTTCACAGAAAACACTTTTTTTTTTTTTTTTAAATCAATGTATCGGGTTACCATTCTAAAACAACCTGAGTTTTCTTGACACATTAGTCTCAGGCATTCCGGTACATCCATGACGCAATATAAGGGTGTTATATTAAACCCTGTTTCTATGTCTCTGCATCCGCCTCATGTGTGTAAGTAGCGTTACCATCACTAAATGCAAATGTGCTGCCTTCAGCTGAGCCATGTCGTCAAGCAGCTTGGTGGTGAGGTGATGATTCAGGTCACATGCTGCTATCTTTTTCACACGTGTGGTGCATAATGACTCATATTAACATTCATTTGATTTCCACCAGTTGAATTGATGTCCTTGTTTTGCTCTTGATAGGCTTTTTTGTAATGAAGCACTTAACAAAATGGGGGTGGGGTTTAAAAAAATAAGAATTTGTAGTTTTGCAGAACTTTCACAATTCCCACCATTGTCCGTAAAGCCATCTAAAATCTGTGAAAAGAGAGACTTAAGTAAAGAATTTGTGCTTTGAATGGCTGCTGTCGTAATGATGACGTGCCAAGTAAATATAAGACGTGTCATCTTTAATTCAATCCTGCTATGAGCCGGGCAGCTGGAGGCACCCAGTCACAC
>OMNM01066179.1:6655-20651 GCA_900302745.1 Parablennius parvicornis | reverse complement strand
CGCTGGTGTTGTCATTATGCTTTCCCCTTCATTGGAGGCCCGCTCATCTGGCTAATGGGATTGGCTGCAGCCACGACACACACTTTCACAAACAGAGTCACACACACACACACACACACACACACACACACACACACACACACACACACACGCATAGCCTTAAAAACTTGAAGTGAGCATAATTTTGAAGAACATACTTCATTAAATTTGCACAAATACTAAAGACGAATAGAATTAAAAACTGCATGTTAAGTGTTTGCGTGGATAGATCAGCAGAGCAGAGCATTGCCTGTTTTCTTTTTAACTTTCATTTATCAACACGATACAGACTTGAATATCATGAAGATGATGGTGTTATATGATTACTTCCCTTATACAACCCAGTAAAGATGTGAATGTTTTCCCCAAATCAATATGATTATAGTGATGAAAACGCTTTGTGCCCCAAGCCAAGAGAGTGGATCTGTAAAGGATATATTTCTCTTATTTTTCCATACAGCTGTGAAACAAACAGTCATCACAGAAGGTCAACAGAAAATTCATGACACTTTAAATCGGATTCCAGCCGCAAAAAGTAACACAAAAGTCCATGTATCACACACGGCCAGGAAAAAGATCCCCCAAGGCTGGAAAACATATTCACCCATAATAGATCACAAACAAAGAAAGATAACCAACTTAATGGTCCACATTTTCCTTGTTGTGAACCGCTGCTGCTGCATGTCTAAGAAAATGTGTTATAAAACGGGCCGTCTCACAGCTGACAGCTTTGTTGTTTATTGCTGGGGCAAATCCAATTATTAAAAAGTTAATGTCATGTTCATGTCTAAGTGGTGCAGTTTAATAACGTGAAAGCACGTTTGGCAGAGAGCAAGCCGCACTAGGTTAACCTTGACTTCTTATTCAAGTCTCAATCCTTAATTAAATGGCAGTTTATGATCTTTGGTGACCTCAAAGAGGAAAGGAAAGGGAATTAAAGCATTTCCCTTGAGAAGTCTTGAGAAACCCACCAGATGGTTTGACTTTTATTCTCCCAATAAATAGATAACATAGAACGGGCACTCGGCAGAGCGCATACCTTCACCAACACCATGTTTGTTTGAGGAACAGAGTTAGCATCGCTAGCATGATAGCCGTTAGCTCTTATTGATGCTAATTAGATAGATCAGGTAGCAACATAACTGTGTGAAAACTACTATAATGATGAAGATTGATTTCCTCCATGAGGTGCGTCCCTCATCAGCTTTGTATAGGTATTTTTTTTTGCAGTTTTTTGGGATTTATTTGGAAACGGTTAGCTGTTAACGTCCCAAAATCTAATCGATTGGTCCTTGGATGATGGCAAATTGTCCCTGAAAATGTTGTGCAATTTGAGTTGTTTTTGTGAAAAGTTGGTTACATACATACATACATACCAATGAATAAATAAATATATACACGCAGACATAAACATAACCTTCCCAGCCAACTGGTCACTCAAAATTTTAGGGTGAAGGTTGTGACCACATTGCTTTGAGTTAAAATTAATCATACAGAAGTTAGGAAGTAATGTGTAAGTCAGCACTAAAAACTGTCATAGTGAATAGTTCTGCACATTTGTGAGTCGACAGACAATAACAATGTTTCCTCCAGAGTGCTATGATTCCCAGTCCATATTCTCCTGGGACTTGGAAGTTTTACAGCTAAGTCACCTGTAACAGTAATCAACTTAGGCATCTGTCTCCACAAATGTCCATTATTAATGTTACAGTGTGTAGTGTTATTTCAAAAACAAACAACAGCACCAAGTAGTGGCCCAACATGCTAACTACAAAATTTTCTAATGAAAATATCAATGGAAATATCAATGGAAAGCACATATTTAGCAACAAGGCAGTTGGAAATCAGTCAAGTCTGTTGTTGGCTTTTTGAACCCTGGAATATAATTCTGTTACTTTTTGGATTTCTATGACAGATTTGGATTACGCCACTGCCTTCATTGTTTTGGGAATCATCCTTTAGTGTGAGAAACTTATCTTGAAACTTCTGTGTATATTTGGAAACAGTACAGGGATTTGTCTATATATCTATACAGCCTGTTGATTTAATGGCTTAACAAACAATACTAAGGAGGCCTACATAATCATACCCCATACATTATTGCATTTAGGATGGAAGCAAGACGATCAGCACAAGTTGTTAATGAACTGTGTTATATAATACATGAAAGTCAGATTTTTAATTTGTCTGATGGCCACTCCTTGTTTCTTGGTCTTGTTCTTGCTCTGCCTCAGTGGGGCTTCCTCTTGCTGCAGCTCTGTCATGAAAGTCTGGTTCACTCAGTCTTCTCTGAACAGCAGATGTTAGGAAGTGCCTGCTGTTAGAACTCTGAGAGGCATTGATGTTGAATCTGATCTGATTATTTCTTAGGCCGCTGACACTAATGAACTTCCCCGCAGCAGAGGGAACTCTTGGCCTTCTCTCCCTGGGGCAGCAGTCCTCATGAGAGCTCAGTTCACCAGCCTGTTTGATGGGATTTAGCAGTTTTATTAAACTTCTGTTGAAAAATGTTTTGTACTTTTCTTAACCTCAGGCAGTACAGTATTGCAAAACTATGACTTCTTGTACTTTCACACCCTGGACAACTCAATAATTACTCAACAACAGGCAGAATGGAATGGAAAGAACACCTGAGGTGTACTTGCAATGAGCTAAAGATTCAGTCCATGATTTCTTACCTGTACAAGTTTATATTTTGAGAAATATTCTGAATATACCTGCATATGCACCGCTAATATGTATATACAACTAGCAGAGCACTCTCCAGATGTAATATTTCCAACACTTTGGTCCACTGAGATGGATGGCATTGTTTCAAAGCGATGGATGACAGGCTGCGAGTGTGAAATTTCTCCATCGACCCAAGGACAGCAAATGTGTTCTCTGAAATTTCCAATTTCCCAAATGCCATTAAATCTGGCAGCTAAAACATGTTTGACTGGATTTAGTGATTTTTCCATAACGGGGGAATTTGATTACACTCAATTAAAGAAGATTGTGCTCACATAAGGTTCAGCAGAATATTAAGGCGATCTATGAAGAAGGGGTCAAGAGTCAGTTCCAATATCTTCAGTATGGTCTTAAATAAAATACTATACCAGGCATGACCGGGACATATGAGTCAAGTCTACCGCTTGCCCGAGAGCGTCTGTCACAAGTATCAAAGAAGTCTGGATAAATCTTTGATAATCTAGCTGTGCTCAAATGGATCCTGTGAAGTGCTCTGAACTGACTGAGGCTGAGTGCGGGAGGACGAGTGACTTTATTGCATTGAATGCATGGTCTCGCTGATCCCCACCCTGCCTCCCAACCACCGGAGCAGACTGAGTCAGCTGTGAGCAGAAATGTTCTGTGGTTACAATTCGAAGGGAAAAACACTTTAAGGGGCTGGTGTTGACAAACTTTTGGGAGTAAGCGAATCATTTGTGATTTGTCACAGTTTTCTATGACTAGGGGAGTGTTCTTTCGCTGGTGGGTGAATCTGCTTTATCTTGACCCTTAAACGCAGACCCAGGTTCAGATTTTGGTTGACAGGAAGGGGAATTGTAAAAACTTGCTAAATCTCTGATGTCTTGGTCCATTAGTTAGGTGTTCTCCAGAATTCTGATGGCTGAGTTCACGCCTACACCCATAAAATGCATCAATGTTAGATATATCTAAGCTTGGCACATAAGAACACAGCACTATTAACAATAGGTCACTTGGTCCCAGAAACTTATCTCGGTGGTATGTTTGCACATCGGCTCATTTCCACGAAAGCGCTTGGATTGATACCCAGGATAAGAATCTCTGTGGAGTTTGTCATAGTATCCTTGTGGGTTGGTCTGTGTTTTCTCACGCTTTCTCTCCTGATCCCAAAACAACCTCATGGATTAATTTGGACAAGTTATGATAAACAGAGTATATCTGTAAGTTAGCATTGTGATGGGCCTTTTGCTCAATGCAGTTTCAGTCTTCCTCCAATATGCTTAAAATAGGCATAACATTGTCATTTGTATAATTTGCTATAGTGTATATAGTGCTATAGATCATTGTATTTTAAACATGGGTGTTGTAATGTTTTACCCAACTGTGTTTGTTTCCATGGAAAGAGTTACTTACACCTTTCTTTTGCAGAATACTACTACGTAATAGTTCACGAATTTTAGATGAAAAGTTTCTATGAATATGGATTTGATCTTCTGGGGTCACCAGGCCATCTGTTTTTTTTTTGGTTTTTTTTCAACTGAATTTCATGCTTTTTAATGAAATGTATATGTTTAATCCATTAGCCAAAACTGTTAGCTTTGTTGATTTAAAATAAAAAACCTTGATTCTCTTTGGTTGTGCAGACTTAGTTATGCATTAAGGCAGTTGCCTTATGTCGCATTTAGCTAAATGTGTCTTACAGTAATGTCGTTTTCGCAAAAAATATTCCAGCACCATTGTGTTGACTTCCAAGTTGAAGTCATAATTTGCAACCAGATGTCAAATCCACAAAGTAAACAATCTCCTCTTTAAAAAGGTAAGGTGAAAGGTAAAGTGACAGAACAGAGAGTGATGATCTGTAGGATCTGCACAACAGCTATTAGTACCCAAAATATTTTGTAGGAAGAGCTTAAAATAGCACAACTGAATCAGACGTAATAGGAGTTCAAGGCGGCAGATTGAAACATCTTCAAAGTGCTTGCCGGATTATTTTTTTGTGATTGCCTGGATCTTCACTCCCTTGATCCAAAGGGAGTGAAGATCTTTTAAACCTTCCCGTAGCTGTAAACGTGTCCACCGCTTCCATTTTGGCTCAGAAAACCCCCATTCTGAACTGTCGGCTGGCCAGTCCATCACGAGTCTGCCGTGGCAGCTTCTGGGGGCTGGAAATCGAAAGTGTCCCCGAATGTACCTGCAGATTTATTGTGAAAGTGTACAATGATGCCACGGCTTCCGCGAATGGAGTGAAAAATAGGAAGCTGGAAACATCCAGGAAAAGATGAGGCGGTTATTGAAAATCGCTGATGTTGGTGTTGGTCCGCGCACGTCCAAGACAAGAAAAATGCGTGGCGAGCCGGCAGAGGATGATTAGTTACCACACATTATTTGCCTTATGAAAGCCGTCCCCGTGGGTGTTGTGTCACATTAACATCCTACTTAGATTAAAAGACTGAAATGTATCTTGTGAAATGCATCCATGGTTACCTTGTTCAGGACAAAATAAGTACAGCCACAAATGTTACTGCATGCACCAACAAACTTACAATTTAAGTGCAATGCGTTTGAATGTCCTCACACAGTTATATAAATTCTGCATGAATGCAGACTTTTGACATCTTCCCACTATAAAAATAACGAGAGTAACGGGGTCATTGGGTTCCTGCAGAGCTTGACAAAACTGCAGATGGCATTTCCCCAATTAATGTATGTGGTGAAAAGCTTAAAGCTATTTATTTTTTCCTGAAACTCTCTTTAAAAAAAGATCATGTAAAAACTCGAAAGGATTCAAATGTTTTATGAAATTGTTTGCAGACAAATGAAAGTCTCAGCTTCTCAATAAGGACAAACCCGCTCATGGTTGAGTATATCCTATTGTAATCGCACAAGGTAGGGTTCATCCAGACGGCCAACCCACCAAATCCCCATTAAGCCCAGCAGTGTGGTTCAGACTTTGAACCACTGCTCTGGCATTATCATTATTTTTTCCCTTTACAGCCTCTGAATGGTTCATTTGAGGTGTTGCAGAGCCTTGTCCCTGCAAAAAAGAGGTCAGGCCGAGCATTATCTTGGAGCAACATTTTATGAACACAGAAAACATGAATCAACCTCAGGGGCACAACACTTTATTCAGAGCTCCCGATACGCTGAAGCCTGCGAGGTTCCTTAAAAAGCCCCTGTCACTTCTAATCACTGACGTATTGTGCAGGCCAGGCAGGGAGGAAAATTTGTGAGATTTTATGCATAGTCAGTTCCGATGATCATCCTCCCCATTGTCGCTGTCTGCAGCGCTGAAATGACAGCATCATTATTGTCTCTTTGAGCACGGTGGCGACATGGCCTCGTTCCCCCTGGCCTGATGAAATCAGAGCTATGAGAAGGAACCTACCATGGTGGCAATGATTTCTCTCTCTCTCTCTTTCTCTCTCTCTCTCGCTCTCTCTCCAGACACACTTGTCCCTGATGGTTTCAGTTGATGCATACATGTGCTCTCATTTGACTAAATGTCAGTTACAGAAGCATTGTAGGCAATATAAATATAAGCAAATACACCGGAGAAAAAAACCCCCCTCCCAAAACACATTAGAGTGCTGTGGTTGATTAACAACAGACCATAGCGCGTACATTATAGAAATGCCTATTTCTCCAGACTCATTGCCATTATAATGCAGTTTCACTGGGTGTTCCTGGGATTTATTTGAAAATTACTATGCTGCCGCATGACTCGTTTGATACCGCTGGTGCCAAGTATCCCATGACACATTGCTCATTAAATGTCATTCAAATTTAGAACAGGCATGATTTCTTAATCATTTTAGTGAGGAAAATATGCGCATCTTCTATTTTTTAAAAAGGCACCGTTTGACATTTTGCTGCACCATTGCTCGTGTTGAAGAGGAAAACGTTGGTCTTAGAAGAGGGGAGTTGCACCAACTGAAAGATTCAAAAAATGTTTGAGGTATTTCAGATAATTATAGGAGAAATTCGTGATTTGTTATAATTAAAAGAAAAAAAAATTATATGTTGTGAGCTGAACGTATATTAGTTGAAGACAAGTTGCATTCAGTCACTTGAGGATGTCACATCAGACTCTAATGGATAATGTTTGTCGACTTTGAAAAGTATATAGATAAATAAGTAAACAAAGTTAAAAGTTAAAGCAATTACAGTATGTGCCGTTCTGAAAGACACTTTAAATGAATCTTGTAAATCTGCTTGATTATAGAGTCAGACCTCTTGAGAAAACATTGACTGGACATTCACTAATCCATTCTTGGATCTCCATTTAAGTTCATGTTGATTAGGTTTTTGAAATTTGCAACACGACCCGACTCAAGGTCAAACCTGAACTTTCTTGCTCGTGGTTGAAGTTGCAAAGCACTTACAGCACGCCTTTTTTGAGTATGAGAAAATTACTTCATAACAACATCTTGCGCTTGCGTCTCAATCATTGCCATGCCCGCCTCTCACTGGAGAGCTCTATTTTGAAATATTAGTGGAGTAATTTGCTAACGGTGGTCCACCATCATAAACAGTTCCAACCACCTTCTTGGTAGCTTTATTCAATTCAGGGTCGTGGCTGCTGCAGCCGTTATCAACTAGCAACAAAGGCAGATATATCCCGAAGAGGTCAGTTCAGGGCAAAAGCATAGAGACCAACTTCACACACTCACAGGCAATTGTAGTTCATCAGGTAAATCAACTCACGCATGTTTTTGTACTGTGGGTGAGTTCTCAGAGTTCCCCGAAGAAAGCCTGTCCAACCCAGGGCCTTCTCGGTAACTTTCAACTGTAACTTTAAAACATCTCAAAACATCGCAATAGCGGTTTGAAATCAATTTGTGCATATCCTCCTGCACAATCCAAATGGTTTTCTGGCTATTTATTGACAATAAATGACTTCTAGATGTGAGTTTGTGTGTTGGATTTATTCACCTTTAGATACCTTTGGCTCCAGACCCTAGTATATGTACACAGCACAGTAAGTTGTGAAGATATGATTATTTTTAATGACACTCCAAAAAAAAAAAAAAAAAAAAACCTGGTCCTGACTCGACGTCCTCTGTCAATCTTTCATCCAAAAGGTGCCAATATATTTCCTCTTACATCTCTGGATTTCTGTAGAACTCCTTTTAGAATTGAGGCTTCAAACTTGTTAATGAGATCTACAGGCTACACTCTGGTGACTGCGACACTAATTGCCTGCACACAGCGCTGAACCTGTTGCTCGGCTTCTCTGTCGGCTGGCAACCACCAGTGGAGACGCCCACATGCACCTGAAGGAAATCGAGATCTTCATTAAAATGAGGAGAGGGCTCCCGTTTCGTACATCACTGCGTCTGGTCGCTGCCGCCGCCTCCCCCTCCGTCACTGGCAACAGGTTCATGTGAATACATCCATTAAATTGGATTCCTGGCCTGCAGGGAGTGACAAGCGGAAAGAGGTGTTTGAACCAGGGAAGAAGGATGATGTGCACTTTGGGGGCAACAGGGAAAACAGTCCCTGTTGTAATAACATGGCCATTTCATCTGCTTAAGCCCCAATTTTCACAGTCCAAGCTACTGATGTGTTTCAGACACAGTCAATTTGGAGGATGGCTGATCACAATAAACCGCTGTGAGAGCTGTCCAGATTGGAGTGGAAAATTGTCCCAAGTGTAATTTATTTACAAGTTTAAAAAAAAAAAAAAGAAACAATTATTTGTGCAGAAATGCTTTTAGAATGCGTCACTCCCTTCTGCTCATCCTTTGCATCCCTCCAACTCTTATACTGGTTTCATAATCACCTCGTTGCTGCTCTCCCGCCTTCTGTCTCTTCCTCTCTGCTTATGCTTTCCTCCCATAGACCGTCAGCTGACGGGAAACCAGGCCAGATCGAACATTATGGCAGCGGGTGACTCTGTCCAGTACAGACTCACTCACTTCCCTCCGTGCTGTGTAAGAGCTTCTCGTGCCAGAGTCGCACCATCCTCAGTCACTCTGGAGTTTAGTCAGCGATTCATAGAGGACCCAGTCGAGTCTTAATATTCACCTCGCGCTTCCCCCGACCTGAACAGATGAGGTCCCTCCAGCCTATTAGCTTCAAATTAAAATGGATCACAAATTGGTTTGAATGCTCATTTGACGACTGGTTTGGAGAGAGGCCATGGAACTCTGGGCTTTGTGAGAAATGGGAAACCACTGCTCCAACACAGAAAACAGCCTCATGGTTTCTTAATTGGACTTAAGCACACAACAAACCCATCTGTTTCGTGAGGTTTTTGCTCCCCAGATGCATTGATGCAAGTCTGTGGGTCGATTAAAAATATTTATTCAGTACTACAAAGATGCTGGCGAGAAATAAGCTTTTTAGGGTCAACATTTTGTTATTATTTGCAACTTTATGAACATCAGAGACCACTACTACTCAACATTTTGAATAAAATACGTAACTAGTAGTTTGAAATAAATATTGGGCAAATATTGGTCCAATATTGTAATAAAGCATCTATTTCTTTTTTTATTGTAAATTCATGGTATTACATAAGACTATAGCATCCTTCATACATTTTGTGTCTGCTGTCTATCAATGAGAAATGCGACTGATACCAATTTTCTTGACTAAAAGTGATATTGACAGGACTGAGGATGTAGAAGAAACAACCAAAATATCTTTGGCATTTCGTGACCCACATAGAAGTGTGAGATGGAGCCCAACCAGACAGAGGAGGTGTGTTGAGATGTGGTTGAAGATGTACTGTTTCTACATCTGTTAAACAAGACAGGTTTATACAGGCTACAATGATTTCATTCTTCCTTTATTCGAGAAGCAAGGAGCAGATGAATGTGGCACAAGCCATTGTTAAAAAAGAAGCAAGCCAATAAGAAATATCCAGTCCTTCTTTTGCTTAATCGTGAAACATAGCGGCAAGTGCTTTGTAATATTTTTATCCTCATATGTCAAGAAGCTAAACACACATGTTCTTCCCTCTATGAATATATCCTACTGATGAAAGGGGTGAATAGGAGTGGATATCATTTACCTGAAGGGGAAATATGATAATACACCACTGTACACACTATAAACAGCAACAAGTTGGAGCTGGCTAAAATTTAGAAGCTGCTTTTTTTAATATATCCAAATATCCTCTTTTGGTATTCATCACACTACCTCATTAAAACAAAGGTTATGTGCACTGCTAGATAATATGTTTAAGCAGTTTAAATAAAAAATGAAAAAAACCCCAATTATTAGGAAAAGCGGTCAAAATATTTGTTTATCATTGCCATGCACGTACACTCAGAACCACCTGGGGCTGAATTTGCAAAAATTATAGAGATGATGGTGGATTTTAGATGAATTCACCTCACAACTGTTTCTCTAACATAAACTCGTGTCTCCTTCATGTTTATTGGATCCACAATTTTCAAGCGCTAGAAATGGACTCTCCACATCCACGCAGTCTGGAAGGAGATTCAGCAGAGGTTATTTTCTCAATGCTGGCTCTGAAAGTTTAACGTGCCAGAGGAGCTGCTGATTGTCTTTTACATCGCAATCATCCGGTCTGGGCTCTGCATTTCCATCACTGTCTGATTTGGATTGGCCAGCAAACAGAACCAGGGTGCAACTGACAATTACATCAGCAGAGAGAATAATTGCCCTCCATCGATGTCATGCACTGGTTTCGGGGTAAGAAAAAGGCTTTCGTGTGTCTGCAGGCCCTTTGGATGCAAACTATTCTGTCTCTATTTTTCAATTGAAAGTAATACAGAGCCAAACATGAATGTGAATGTAACTAGCTTGGTCAAGGTGGTTTTTTTTTTTTTTTTTTAATTTCTTTGACAAGTGAGGATCTGCTGAACAATCTTGATTTAGTCTGCAACTGTCACTGGTAAGCAGGAAAGATACAAACTGACTTTCTCGTGTGCTCCCGTGGTCCTAGGATCCCGTTCCAAATTGTTTTCAGAATTGAAATCTCTCTCTAGTACGTCAACGCAAAACACAAATCCACAGTTAAAACCACTTCTTTTTTTAAACTTCTTTATTAAGATCCCTTAGAAGAGGGTTTCACCACTGTTGTAATTTATCTCATGGAAAAAAAAAAAAGAACAGGTAGCTCTCTAAATGTCAAATGTGTTGATGGCCTTACTGTGCACTTACAATATGAACAATAGTCTGTGAACAAGTCAAGACAAGGGTCCTTGATGGACTGACACTGCAGAGCTCATACACAACGTCACACTTTTTATTTGACACATCCCCAATGCACTTTCCAGTACACTCTCCTGGTTGTCACAGGCCCTTGAGCCAGTATTCTCCTTGTTAGGTTTATACCTCATAATACAACAACCCTGGCCCTCGTCGGTTCTACAGGCACTGAGGGGTAGCTGACGATATCAGAGAGATATGTCGCTGCCCCGTTGTCTTGCACTCATACCGAGGTGTGACATGAGCCAGTGTGGTTGGTGTCGTTTTTACCATCTTTCACCTCTTGATGATTCAGGACAGGGATAAAGCCGTGAGACTGTGTAGGCAAGTCATAAGTGCATTTATGGTATGAATTACAATTTATGTGTGCATTATATTATGAGCAGCCAAGTATTGGAAATATAAAAGCAAGCATTTTAGAGACTCTATTCTTGCAGGGGGGGCACAGGGCACTTTGAGAGTGGTGCTAACATGCCTTTACTGACAATAAAGCTTCATTGAGGATGATTATGGAATTAACAGTAGATAAAAATGAGTGGCAGTTTTCAAACTCACAGAGAGATAACCCAATAATCTACAGATTCCTCAGTCTTTTGGTTTTATGACCTTACAGATTGCTTTCTTGTTTTTACAGACCAGAATTTGCTGGCTTTGTTCAACTCTTAAGACAAAAGCGTTATGAAAAGCCTATTTATTTATTCATTTTTTTGCCAAGAGCTCCCGAGGTCTGCCCAGGATTAACAAGAGAGATTTTATCTCTGGTTTGGTCTAGGAGGACATGGCAGGGGATAGAGATGTCTGTGATTCTTTGACTTGATACTGCCACAAACTACGCTTAAAGAAGATGGATGGATGGATGGATGGATGGATCCCTCGGACTGCCTCTGAGATAGGTTGAGGACCTCCATGTTGGAGCTACTGGAGTACAATACACATTATTTATCACTCTTTGGAAAACCAAGACAACTATGACTTAGAATTGTGATTGGTTGATTGAGAGAATGAATATTTATTTATGTTGTGACTGAATATATGGATGAATGTACACTAAAATGCTCTAAGTGAATTTCCCTGTTGTGGCTTAAATTAAGTTGTCTGATGTGAATACAATACGAATGCATACAAAGAAATGTGCAAGGCAACAATACGAGTGTCTGTACACTGACAGAATCTAACGTGTGCAGAGACCAGGTAGAAGCCTTTTTATAAACCACATCTCAATTTGTGGCATCTTTGGCCTATTTGCAAAAATCGTAGCTTTACTTTTATTATCATTCAGAAGCAGTTTAACGCCTGATTGAATGGTGTTAATTATTAAAAGCAGACGCTCTGAAACAGTTTGTGCAACAATAGATCAGTGTCGTCGACATAAAAATGTGGACAAGCATCCTTGAATTTCTGACCCTCAATAATGACATTAATTGGAAACAAAGGTGGTCCTAAAATGTAACCCTCTGGCAAACTCTTTGTAATATTTATTTAAAAAAAAAAAAAAAAAGATGATAGACACAAACACACTGCCTCTAACAAGAACAGGTAGTCTAAACACGCTACTCTTATCCTTTTCTTTCTACCTTTATTTTCGTTAATGTCCATTACGGTCTAAAATAATAGACATACTATATAGAATGAAATGTGTAGTTTACTAAATGTTAAAAGTGACATGTAACATTAAAGGAAATAGAGCAAATAGATTCATTTTTAATGTGTAACTATCTACAGCTAATTACTTTGCAGGGGTATACTAGAGGACCTCTTTGTTGCCATATTGTCATTGTCACCCTGAGTTGGGAGTTGTAGAGCTATATTTTTAATCAGAGCTAACATTCCTATTATATACAGCTGACAGTTCAGATAATGAGTCACGCCAACACTACAGCAATACCATTAAAGTATATGCACATTCTGAAGGAGACAAGCAAAGTATGACATGCTTTTTCAAGTATGAAGTAATAATTTTCAGGAAGTCATTCAACACTGGGGCATCAGGTTGATGAGTATAGTGGGTGTTCAAAACAACTCTGCCTCCATGATTCAGTTATTTTCTAAAAAGTTAAGTAAGAACAAGTTGTCTCATAATACATTGGAAAGACCCACCTGACTCTGTTAAACATGCCCACACATTAGTTTTATACCATTGGACTTGATAGTGGCTGGATGACTGATGACAAAGTGGGAGATGCCTTTTTTTTGTTTCTTCCAATGAAATACTGGCTTACTGTATATTACATGCTGGCATTGTTTTGTTGTGATTGATGGTGCGCAGTTACAGAGGGATGCCTGCTGGCAGTGTGGAAAGGCTTGTAAAAAAAAAAAACAACAATCTAGAGTGTCACCTTGTCCTGACTCTGGTTGCCTCACTGAAGGACACGATGTAAAGGTGAAGGGCCAATAAACAATATCAGGTCATAAGAGGTGTCACGCAGGTGGTGTCGGTTCAAGAGTGCAAAGACCTTTATCTTCAAGTTACTTAAGTAACTGTGATTTGAGCCACATTTTTTTACCCCATCAGCAGCTGTCTTTGTGGAACCTGAAAACATCTGTTTGTGCACGTGGAACTTCAATCTACTGTGTTTGGATCATGATTTAGAGAACTAGATAAGGTAAAATGAGGGGAAATAAAGACGTAAACTGGAAGCTGGTAACAGATGCTGATGGGACGCTATTGTCTTGTCAATGCAAACTGCTCAGCTCAATAGGTTTTCCCCATGGACTCCTTTAACAGATGAGTGTGTCTGAGAGAGCATACGATGCTGATACTTGATGGGGATGTGTATTGTATCACTAGGTTCACTTACCTGTAGATGATTACTAAATGTTGCACAGCAGTCTAATTGAGTTGCTTTCTCAGCATTTATAGGGAAAAACAAACATAATAAAAGCCACATAAATTGTATAATGAGTGCTTATTTGGTTTGCATAATTAGCATGATTACATTTCACTAATGCAACCACTGTGTGCGTGCATGTGTGTATTATTTATTTATATTTTTCAAATTTCACATGCAAAAACGGAACGTCAGGCTTATGATACTTCCAAAACTTATTGGACAGTGGAAATAAACACATCCATGTGGCTGATAGT
>OMNM01066178.1:0-33540 GCA_900302745.1 Parablennius parvicornis | reverse complement strand
CCCGTAGCCATTTTGTTTTTACGGTCACACTGCAAGCGAACAAGCAAAAACTTTTAAAAACGAAACAAGCTCTACGAGTTAAAAATGTACATCCTAGCAAATGCCTTCACTTTAGTTTTGAGTACAGTCACGCTATGAAAAGCAGAGAGAAGTGGCAGTTGAGCTGTGGATGTGTCGTTTTATTTAGGCATAGATTTGTACCTGACGAAAATCTTTCTCGAGCTGTGAGAATGTGTGTGCGTGTGTGTGTTTACATGTGCGTGCATGTGTGTGTTAGCGGTTGAGGTTAAGCAGCAGGCTGGGCAGTGTCTTCAGGTCCATCTGAGGCAGCAGCCAGAAACAGTAGAGCAGTAGCCACAGCAGCAGGAGAAGATGGAGCTCCCAGTTCTCCCTGCACCTACACACACACACACACACACACAAGAAAAAAAACACAATTTATCCACAAACTCGCACAGGCACACCCCACCTCCCCTCATCCACTCCAGGAAGGTGTGGAGGATGAGCGAGGGGATATAAAGGGACAGGAGAGGCCATCCACCGTCCATGTGCACATCCCCACGTAGCTCAAGATCAACCCTTGGGATTAAGATGGAAGGATTCCCCCACTGCTGAGTCGGATGACTCATCCTGCACTGGTGGATGCTTCCTCATTTTGCTCCCGATAGAAATGCAAATGCAGCTTAACGTGCGTCTCCTCTTCGAATCTGGAAGACGCCCTCCTTTTTTTCTAACCAGAGGAAAATCTCTCCTTGAATACTCGTGAATAATTCTACTGGAACACACTCTCCGGTTACTCTCCTCACCCTTGCTGTATTTAAAACTACCTTATCAGTATTTAACGGCACACTGTCAGATTGAAAGGTCAGAAAAGACGATGTAGCAAGTGAAAGCAGGAAAAGCTCAGGTGAGGCTAATTGAAAGCATTAAATATAAACTGAAGTACATCAGGCTACACATGGTGAGGATCTTGGAGTCAGTGATGTTCAATGCTGTAGTTGGCTCAAGTTATTTCTTACAACCTGCAACGATGAACTGTTTTCTTCAGAAAACAAGAGAGACAAAACATTTCCTGCGAGTATATCAGATTGAATGCATTCTAAAGCAGCGGCCCCTGTTGTGAAACAACTCCAGGAAGTGTAGACAACACAGATATTTATCAAAACTGGACCGTTCTCAGCCCTTAAACCTCTTGCGGTGAAATGGAGGCAAAGTTAAGGGGGTGACCCGCGGTGTTAATGCACCCTTTTGAGAACGTCAAGAACATCAACACAACCAAACAGGAAACACGCCGGTCAGTCAGTGACAGCTGATCCCGTTGTAAAAGTGCAGTGACGATCATTTTTAAGTTGTTTTGAAAAAAACTCTGTTTTTGTAGTTCAATAATTTATTTATTCAACTTCACAGATCTTTCAAAAGCCTGTGACAGGTTTAAGGGGTTGCGACGGTCACTAAATGTCTTACTTTTAACATTGTATTTTATTTACTCCTTTTTAAAAATTTGATTCCAAACATCATCCAAATTTTAGAATCTGTCATGGTTAAACTCCTGTTCTGCTGTTGTTGATCATGTACGGTGTTTGTACATAAGTATAAGAATCTGTGAGGCCACTAGTGTGAAACTAATTTTCAAAGCTTGATAACTCACAGTTAGTTAAGCAGTAGATGGCTCATATAAAAGTTCTTACCAAAAATCGGAGTCATCACCGTCAGCTTTCTTGGAAACAGCTCTCTGATTGTCCTGCGAGTGGGAAAACACCAGACTCAACCTGTCAATATCCAGCAGTAGCTCCATCTCCATACTCAAAGACACAGAGAGTCAAACCCACCATGGATTCAGCCGGACGCGCTCCTTTTCTGTGGCGAAGAACTGGAGGACTCAGGATGTCATCTTTTCTGATGAAACTCGTGTCGATTCTAAGAAGACAAAACCACTTTGTTAAAATGTCAGCAGGAGATGGAGCGCATTATGAAGAATGAACTCCTTACGCTGGTTAGATAACACTTTATATGATTTAAAAATGTTACATCTGATTCACAGAGTCCAGAAGATATCTGTAAACCCAAATAAATTACATCAACAACAATATGTCGTATATTTTCTACTCATCACGGTGCATCTTGAAGAAGTAAAAGAAAGCTGGATTGAATTACCCTTCTAAATTCTTTTGGTAGCATTACCCAGAAATAAACTCTGACAATCGGTGCGGATCAGACCTGCAGGAGGAATTTTGGCTTGATTTTTTTTCTCGCATACCTGCTACAGCTCTGCAAGATTCTTATAATATCTGCTTTGAATTGCTCCTTTTGAAATGCCCCCTGCTTTTGAAATGACCCCTCCACCATTACTCATTTTACAGCCAATGCTCTAATGTTTGTTTGTGGTGCTCTATTCTTGCTAGAAGTACAATGCATGTTCAACCTCAGTATCGGCAGTCCAGAAGAAATTTCCATATCAAGAAAGCAGCAGTTTTCTATGTGGCGTCCTACCTTAAAGATTTTGCATACACGAGGCTCCTGATGATTCCTTCCACTTTTCAGCTGCTGGTCTAAACAGTTTTTCTTTCAATAATCTTATTGTGTCATATGATTGGGAGTCATTAGACCACAGTGATCTCCATTTGTAGATTTATTTTTAATTGTTAATTAGAGAAATCGCTGAGATGACCCTCTTCAGTCTGATTTATGAAAGTATTGATTCATTTTTTGGAGTGCTGTTTGCAAATGATGGTTCAGAAAACTGAAAAAGCTGGACCGTCTTCATGATTTAAAATAGCTCTAACGCTGACTCACATCTGATTCCTTTGATTTGAATTCAGTTTTGCCAACTAGTGACTCCCGAGAGCTGTTTTTAGTCTGATTTTCTTTTTTCCAACTCTGAACATTTTCTGGCTGTGTTTGATATTGGAAAAAAAAAAAAAAAGAAAAAAAGAAAGAAACATGCAGGCCTCTGTGTGTCTGTTAAAGCAAAAGCATGAACAGAAACAAAGTTTTTCAGTCCCGATAAGGCTGGTCTTGGTTTTGTTCACCAGCCTACAGAAATACCTCCTCTCGGTACATTTATGGGAATACGTAGGAGGACGGGTCAGAGCAGTCCCATCCGCTACCACAACGCTGGTTTCCCCTGGGGGTGAAGTCTTGTTTCTCAGTGAACCCGGGGACAGACTAAGAATAGAAAGCCTACCTCACAGGCTCCATGCTTTCCATGGCGCAGATTGGACTCAACAAACACGTTTCCTGGGATTCAGGAGCGCTGTCCATCTCGGGGGCCACCTGATGAGAATGAGAGGAAAGACAGAAAGCTTTTAGCAGACTAATTACCCACAGCAGAGAAAGAAATAGTCCAAGTGGAACATGTTTATTAAATAATGTCACTTCAGAGGATGTTGGGCACTGGGACTTTAAGATGGATTATTTAAATTTTCAAAAATGGAAATAAGTTACAAAGCATATTCCTGATGTTCACACGGTTTATCTACCGTTTACAAGAAGATGCTTTTTCTAACCATGAACTCATAAAATACTGGAAAAATATCACTGATCAAATTCACGTTTCGAGAAGATCAGTGCTTTTGCTGAAAAATGTTGACAACATTGCATAAAATAGGTTAATTATTATAGATCTCATGCATATTTGGTACATTTTCAAACCACAGATACTCTTGTACTTGTAGGTGAGGGTTATCGTGTAAATATTGAGTTGAGGGATTGCTTAATGGCGGAGAAAATATCAAGAGGGCACAATGTCACCGTGAGCTGCTTTAGGCTGTAATCTTAAATCAGTAAACAACAGATAAGTGATCTTAACCCTGTGCTATGCTTTCATGCAGTATTCACTTTGAATGTGATTGCCTCGTGTGTCTTGACACAACACGAGCACATTAAAATAGGAGGCCCGACGCTTTCAGCGGACATCGGTGGAGCAGAACGGCGCGACTGCGGATGATGAATATCTGTTGTCATCCGCACCTTCGGTGTGATGTTGTGGAAGTGTGAGCTGTCACATTGCTTCATGTTCCTGTTCGGACATTTAGATCAGCACATACGCAAATTTGCAAAGGCAGACCGAAACTCAGCAGCAATAGTGACATTAAAATAAAAAAAATTTAAAAATTCTAAATAGAAGTATGATTCTGCAGAACAGCTACTATTTAGGAAGTAACAACCAGACAATATTCTGTCTTTGCTGGTTAGGAAATATGATGTTGTTCCAAAGTTATTGCTGGAGGTTGTTGTTTGCATTTAAAAAAAAAAAAAGGCTACATATCAAACAAGGTTTTTGAACTTGTAACAGATGTTGCGTTGAATCGATACTCGCTCTGCAAATTCAAGCTGTTTTCACTTTGTCGACACAGAGCATGCAAGTCTTTGATTTCTTGCACACAGAAGAAGGTGGTGGGAACCACTAGGCTGCACAGATTCGCAACCTTTCCATAACATATGCATCAGGACAGCCTCAGTGCAGGTAGTTTTTATCATCTTTATGTCCGAGTGTGTTATCAAACAATCCTCGTCAGAGGATTATCTATGGATGACCCTGCAGAAGCATTATATCAACCAATGGTGGCTATCCACTGCACATTTGAGTTTTTCAATCAACTCTAGAAAAGAAATGTACTTTTCAAGACTGTTTTGGACAAATAAAGCTATCAGTATTCCCCATATAAGGATGGAAATGTCTAAAATGTATATTCAGTATATTTCACTCTGGAAGAAAGGAAAATGCTTTTTGTCACATAAACTTCTGAGACTGGAGTTCTGCATTAACAGCAAAATAAAAAAACAAACTAAACATAATTTCATTAAACTCAAATGTACCTTTTCCTGCTCTTGTATCAAGTCCGGCACCTCAATGAAGTCTCCGTCCAGCAGGCCGGGCGCTTGGTCATCTGGTGAAACCTCTGAAGCTGGTGCTGGCTGGAGAGCCGACACGCTCAGAACCGATGGCCAACTCTGCATTTCAATGTCTGGTGGCTCCGTAAACATGAGCTCCTCTTTGTCTGGGTAGAACAGATCCATGGGTTCCATAGGACCACCACCGAGGCCCTCCGTAGGAGAACATCTCTTAAAGTCCGTATAGAACGAGTCCTTGTTTGTGGATTCACTGGCTAGTTCCTTGCATGAAACCTCAGCCTCCCGTTTCAAGCTGACAGACTCCGACATATTCTGCTGAGTGATCGCTGCTCCGCCGTCTGCTTTGTCCCATTGTTCAATAGACGAAACCTCTTCACTGTCCACGAGCTGAGTTTCAGTCTGGACAATCATGTCCGTCTCAGGTTTGTCATGAAGAGACTCACACTTCTGGTTAACTGCTGTGTCAGTGCAACCATCTGCATCTGATGATTGGCTAATGTTCTGCCCATCTGTATTGTCTAAATCTTCATTTTCCACTTCTTCTGAAACCAAGATAGAAGGAAGCTCACCAGGAATCCGATCACTATTTTCACTGAAGATGAAACACTGATCACTGATTTGATCTGCACCTGTTCCTTCACTCTCAGATTTTCTTTGCTCACATGCATCTTCATCAGTATGACCTTCTGGATTACACGTTTCCTCTTCATCCAACTCTTGCGATGCACCTAAAATTGCAATCAAAGGGATATTCAGGCCCGGGTGGGTCTTTGAGGCTCCATCTTGATTTGTTGTTTTCTTTTCGTCTGAAGCTTCTGGGGAAATTAGGGAATCATTTAAAAGTTCCTCACTGGAGTCCTCTTCTATTTTTACAAACACTTTCTTTGTTTTATTTAACAATTCAGACTCATCCACTGAATTTTCAGTTTCCTCTCTTGCAGGTTTGTTTTTACACTCCTCAGGGTTATTCATTTGTTGCAGACTGTCAGTTTGATGGTTAACTTCAGGAGCCTGCACTTCCTCACAGACGTCCTGAGCTCCTCTGTGTTCACCTGAAGCGCTCGTATCCAAACTGTTCTGCTCAACAAGCTTTTCAACGTGATCAGGAGCGGGTGGAATACTGCTCGAGCTCAGCTGCGACTGGTTTGGTTTGTCAGCTTCGGGAAGGTCCTCCTCAGCAGAGTTGGGTAGAGCTTCTGCATTATTTGATTTAAAAGATGATTCTTTGTCTTTTTCATTAATCTGTTCAGAAACTACGGTTTCTCTAGCCTCAGTCTTGCTTCGATCCGCAACCTGTTCTAGTGCCTGATCCTCACTCTGGTTGCTGTTTATCTCTTTTTCATCCTCCGCTTCTACTTGTTTTTCCTCAGAACGCCCTTGGACTTTGTAATGTGTGCTCTCCAGCGAGCTCAGCGAGTAAATCCCTTCATCGATATATGACTCAGCCGGCGACTGCTCATCTGGGGCTTTGTCCTCCGAAGACGGGAATCCTTCATCGAGTGGCGTGACGTCCACGGGGGTCGCCCGGTAAACATCCCAGGCCGTCCCGCTGTCACACAGAGAACTGTCACTCCGGCTCTCACCGAACTTATCCGGCATCACACTGAACTCGCTCTCCACCCAGGAGTCTGGCGAGCTGATAGCAGAGTCGCCAACGACCGACTCTGCGTTTACAGACTCAGGCAGTGAGGAGTCAGTGGGTGAATGGGTGGAAGACAGTTGTGGGGATATGGAGGTTGAGTCCGTTGAAACCTCGCTCGCGGCTTTCTTTGGGTCTTCAAACCCGTCGACGGGAACATTTACATCCTTGGTGGAATCTGCCAAAAAGTCTTCGCTGGACCACGAGCGAGCTCCGGCCACCTTGTAAGTTGGCGACATGACGCCTCTGTCTTCTGACACGGATGAAATCAGGATTTTTGGCGGGGGCTTGGGCCCGCAATCCCTCTGGAACATGTGGGACCGCTCCTTCACTCTGCTTCGATAAGTGCCGTTCCTCAAGTAGTCCGACTCGCTGTCACGGAAGTTGAGTCTGCCCATTGAGATGCTTCGTTCAATAACCTGGTGGGCTTCCTCCGGCTTAGAGAGACACAGGAACATGAAACTGATGAGAACTTATATATCTAGATCTAGATCTAGATCGAGAGAGAGAGCGAGAGAGAGCTCATACCTCTTCTATGCCAGGGAAGTGCTCCAGGAACTGTGACACATACATTATGATGGACTGCTCATCGGGTGCATTAATTGTCACATCTGACAGACAGAAAAAAAAAACACGAAAGTCATTAAAAGAGCCCACTTGAATAATTAAAAAAGCTTTAAAGAACTCAGATTAAAAATGGTACAAATTAGCACGGTTATCTTCACCCTGTGTGACACACTTTGCCTGGATAAGCAAATGTCATTGCACATATATGTGCGTCTAATGACACGTTTGAAATACGGGTTAAGTGCTGGGGAAGTTCCTTGAGATAATAGACAGTTAAAGCAAACTTGCATAACGAGAACTGGTCTATGACAATGGTGCAGTGTTTTCTTGTTTTTTCCAAAAGTGCATCGTACTGTGAACTCTGGCTTAGGTTTTCAAAATTATACTTCTAGCAAACTATGTTTTGCTGAAATGTTCGCAATTGATTAATTTTTTGTATTTCGGTAACTTTATAGTTTATGAAATGGCTGCAACGCCAGGACCTCAAGGTCACCGGGAAAAATTTGATCCATGTGTATTTACACATCTTCCAGGAGTGCTTTGATTGGCCAGGTGGTCCAGGAGCTGATGACATGAAAGTGTTCTGTACTGAGATTGAATACAGGAACATTGGAAATTGTTTTACAGTCCCAAACTCCAGTCATCACTTTCACTATAAATAGGAAAAAAAATCAGATGAGCACATCTATGTTTTTTCAGGGAATGGAAAATGTCGGCTTAAGTCCGTTTTGACACTTGTGGTGCTGATGGCAAATACAATGCAGAAATAGTCAGAAGAACAGCTGGAATTGTAATAAACCGTGATGATATATACCCTCTCACATCCATTCTGTATTGACTTCTGTGCATTTTACAGCATTGAGACTAACTACCGGTGCTTATACCAATCCAGCATTACGGTTACAAAAATAGAGAATGAAAGTTACAAGGAAATAAATAATTAACTAGGTCAGTTACTAGCAGAATGTAGTCTATGTTATGACACTCCAGACCAGCGGACCCAGCAACATCTAAAAACTCTTAGGAGAAATCAGTTTAAACTGCACTGTTTACCTAATTGTGGTTCCATAAGTTGAGATATTCAATGTTCAATCATTTTGATTTAAAAAAAAAAAAAAAAATTATAAAAGAAATAACAGAGTCATAAATTGTAATCCTGTTACCCTCAGCTTCCAGGAGGCGTGGTATGCCCAGGCTGTAGTGGGCTATCCTGAAAGCATCTTCCAAATTCTCCCTGGCACTTCTCAGAAGGGCTTTCCTCATGTCGACCAGGCTGGAGTCAATGGACTTGATGACGGCCAAAAAGGCCAAACCACTTGTCCAGCTCTTCCCGAAATCCTGCACCGCAACGCCATACCTGTAACAGGACATCATTCATGTTCAGGGACCATTCACAGGAAATATTATTTGAGAAAAAGACGATAACATCATTTTCTCCGCACATTTAATGAGCTTGAACAATCATGAAAAAAATTATACTTCAAAAAAACAAATATGTTTCCAGACTTCTCAACGACCTTATTCAGCTCAGTCCATTATATGTTCAGCATATTCATCTCCTGAATTGTCTGTGGGTAAGATACCAAACCACGAGTGGCTAAAAGCCCCTCACAATCCAAAACATGCTATGTCAGTTTGTCAATTGTTTCAAAGATCACACCAAACTTCCCTCAGAGTTTACTCACTTGCGTGTTCGCTTCTGTACCCACTGCAGCAGCTTCTTGATGGCTTTGCTGTGCTCCCTTATGGCCGTGGAGGCCGACTGTCTCTCATCTGATGGCGTGCTGCACAAGGACGCGTCGGAGTCAGAGCTGGTTGGGATGGACGAGAGGCTGGAGCAGGAGGGGAACTGGCTCCTGATGTTCCCGGTAAGTTCCTTAATCTGGGTGGAAAGGGAGAGTCAGATTATCTTCCTTTTCCGTCTTGTTTTTCCTCGGTTCAGCTGTTGGGCATCAGATCCAAACATGTTCCTGGGGATTATTTATTCAAGTGTTTCATGCCGACACTAGAGCTTGCAATTTGCTGAAAGATAATAATTATTATCCAACTCCTCAGTGGTTTGCAGGCTGCTTTCAGTTTCTTGTTTTTCAAAAACAAGCATGCGTGGGATTAGCGTAGAAACACAAATTGGAGAATAAACTTTACTTTGGGAAATAGTGGGTATAATATAGAAGCTGTTCTGGTTCAAAATCCCGATCAAGGATAACAGACAGATAAAACCCAAGTCTCTAACAGGATTTATTACATAATGGTTTCCGTGGAAACCAGGACACATGATGGCAACACTTCCAACAGATCAAAAGCAAATCTGAATCAAAATGAAACTCCTTGGAACATCCAGATCTGTCTCAGGCTGAAATCTGGACCTAAAAGGGAACATTTCACAAGGGTATCAGTTTACTCTTCACTGTTGGTGGTGCGCAGCTTGTGAAAACAATTTGAAAGTAACTGGTGTTGATCTGGAGGAGATGTCCACTATGTGAGAAAATGATGAGTCAGCTGTTTGCATGCTACCTGCAGCTCAACAGCAGCCACGAGACTTATATTACCACTAAACTTTTAGCCTTTCCATTTCACACGGACAGGCCAAAGTCACGTACAGTATTCCCACCATGGAGTTTCGTCCTCACCAGGAAATATTTATTGTGACGTCACTTTTGCTAATATGATCAATGGCTGTGACGAACATGCATGTTTACAAAGATTGACTGAATTAATTGGTGGAAGTGCAATAAAAATTTGATCAAATACTTGTTACACCTAAAACAAGAGTTAGGAGTATTTTCAAAACAAAATGACTTCTTTTACTATTAATATCTTCAAAAAAAAGACAGCGGTAAGACCATTTTTTTGTTGTTGTCCCTGACAAGAAGTCGAGATGACCCAGGATGTGGCAATAGAGGTTGTATACTTTTCTCCATATTTGAAAGATGGTCACGCTGAAACAAACTATTTAGTACAACTTGAGTGGCTTGTTTAATCAAAAGTGACAATGTAAATTATCAAAACTTAATGAAAAGCCAAAGTTAAACAAGAGGCAATATACATTTATGGAGGTAATCTATTAATATAAAGACAAAATAAGAACGTTAAGATGAATGTAAATACATTTACACCATTATGATTGGGTGTAAAATATTATAGAAAAGAAAAACAAAAACCTGGAAGAAGAGGATGATGTTCCAAATGAGCCCCAAGATGATGGAGGAGTTTCCATCGGCCACATCAGACGCATCAATACTGACCAGCTTCACCTAAGGTGGGGGGGGGGGATCACATATTTTTTTATGAGGCGACAGCTTTGACATTCATCAAACAGCACATCACACACTGACACTCACGTTTCTCTCCTCCAGGAAAGACAGGACCTTGGCGATGTTATTGAGTCTAAATATACGATGAGACGACTTCTTGAACCCATGAAGCTAGAAAATAAGACAGGAGGACATAATTAATTTAACAAATGCTATGTTCACTACAGCTTGTAGTAGCATTGGCCATACAGTGCTACGGCTATATGTGGGAACATTGAAAAAAAAAAAATTAAAAACAATTTGAAGTCTGACCAGTTTGCAGCCAGAGAGCTCCTCCAGCAGGGCCATGAGAATATGCCCATCTTGGATGTCCTGGAAAAGGTCATTGACTTCAATGGGCGGGTCACACTGAGGAGGAAAAGAAGAAAGCAGGAATAAATAACCATGACTGGAATGTATGTTTAATCTAACATTTGCACTTATGTATATTCTTGTTTTGTCTGTGAAAATAGAATAAAATATTCCAAAGCAATAATACTAAATGCATACAATTATCAGCAGAAAAGAGGGAGAGATTTTGAAGATTTCAGCCTGCAGTATTTGGTTTCAGTAATCATTGCACTAATTAACCCACGGGTCTTGTTGCAGACGAATTTGTCACGCTTCAATAGTCACTCCCATGAAAAAGACTGCAGGCTCCGCGATGCACTCGTGACATCAACCAATTTAACAAAAAGGTTATGTGACATTTGCGATAATCCGCTGTGTGTTGTGTTGAATTCAGTGTAAAGCAATGCTTCCATCTGTCAATCACACTCTGCTGTTACATCATAGACATAAATCCACAGTTGTGTCTTTTAAAGAGACAAAAACAAACTACCAACTGCGATCATCAGTACAGACGCGGTAGGTTTCCCTTTAAAACTCCATGAATCAGCCACGGCGAGTCCTGTTATCAAAACAAATCATCATAAACTCAGGCTTTTGAGATCTTTTCTGGTAAATGTGCAGTCTCAGGCAGAGGTGAAAGGGGCAGGGGGGCTAAGTGGCTGGAACTTTCCAAGATGACAGAAGACAAATGCATGATTGTCAATTAGTGGGTCAGAGCTTTGACACGAAGCCAAAACAGTGAGTAACAGAAGAGAGGCTCATTGTGCGGCGACAAAACAAAAGGCTTGATCAGACGCTCCAACTCACTGCGACTCACCCATTGCCACAAACAGAAACTGAAGGAAAACTCAGGAGTGGAACCGAGAGGCTCTATAGAAACTGCATGTCGGTGTAAACACAGTGAGGTGAGCTAGGACAGTACTGTTACTATGGCAGGGAGCGCAACCGTTGAATTAGGAGGTGTTGATGCTTAAGAGAGGTGTAAAAACAATTTAGCCGGCAAGCTATTTTGTAAAAGAACATAATGTAAATACATTTCTACGACTGAGGTGCTGAGATGAACTGCTGTGATGAGCAGCAGTCGCAAACGTTGTTAAAAGGCAGTAAACAGTTACCATGGATATCAACTGATCCAAAATACCGGCACATGCTTTTTCATTGTTTACATGTGACATTACACATTCTGTCGCAGTTATAGTTTCTCAAGAAATGTGTGGTACAACAAATAATATATAAAACTGTCGCCAACGTTTTTTTTTGTTGTTTTTTTAACTAATTTTGGTTTTATGAGCTGAACTTTAGAGGAAGATTTTGATGTATTCTGTCCGCTCTATATATCACTGCATGTAACTAATATTAATGACCTTATGGTCACAATAAATATACAGTATTGGAAACTCCTGTCCTTCTGACAGCAATTAGACTAGTATTGTGGTGGTTTTACCAGGAATTTATTTCAATAAAAGCAACTCATGACTCAAGACGATTCTTGACTCTCCACTGTATTTTATAATAAACCAGAAAATAAACACTGAACTTTAAAAAAAAGAAGAGAAATAAACATCTGGTTAATGATGATAAAACCTAATCACAGATTAGAGCCTGTGGCAGGTTGTTTCTCCTTCTAATAAGCAGATTAAGATGCTCGATGAGCAGAAACAACAGTTTTCATCTGTGTTGATTTTTTTATACCAACAACAGACCAAGTTAGTAATACCTGCAACACTCAAAATTCAGAAAATGCATAGTTTTGATATAAAGAGTTCTAACTTTGCTTCTTGTTAGTCTATTTTCACATAAAGTAAACACACATATACGTTACAAAATAGGGGATCTGTTTGGTTTGAATAACTAATGCTGCTTTAAAACACCTCTGTAATAGTTCCCTGTTGCTTTTTCTGCAAACCAATTAAAATCACTTCCATTAATACATTTTGAAAGAGATGAAACAGCTTCTACAAAAAGTGACAAACTTGGTAGAACAGCTGAACAAACATGTAAGATAAAAATGTTAAACAATAAGATCAATATTGAATAAGCATGTTGGTCTCAATCAAATGCCTCCATGACCGTAGGATTTTCTCAAATCAACAAATAGAGAACTAGCTTGTTTCTAATTATCAAGGTTTTTTTTATTGAGTTCCTGTGGCACTGAAATACAACTTCAAAATTATAAAAATGAGGGCCACCAAAATGTCACCCTACCATCGAGTATCATACGGGATTACATAACTGTTTGAGTGTCAAAGCTGTTCATTTAACAACAGAAGTGAAATGAATGACTGCAAACAAAGCTTTACCGAATCAAGATGCAGGCATTCAATTATTAGCACCTAAATAGTCATTTAGTTTTAATATATTTAAAGTAATAATTGCACTTGATATTGATCATAAATGTGGATCATTGATCTTCTTCCTTGCATCAACCTATTGGAAATCTCAGGTCTGGCAAATAACCCCCCTATACGCATTGTAACATTAACACGCTGCGCTCAGACTGACACTTTACGGCCCAATGAAACTTTAATGCCGCGCGAAGACGGTCCCACACAACGACATCTATAATTTAGCGGGGCTGCAGCTGCGGTTTATGTCGAGCACGCGTTCCAGCGGCACAGTGACAGTGATCACCAGTGGGTAATCACACAGAGCCACCCCGCATTTTGGAATGGATGGCAATAAAAGACACCGTCGCTTCACACCCAGATAGTAAAAAGAAGTATTTCCGGCGGATTCTTGGAAGTTCTGTACAAACCTTTTCCAAATGGAGGTTCATCCAGCGGGTGAAAGTCCTCTTCTGCACCACTTCTCTTTCAACTGCAAAACACAAAGACAAGAGTGTCGGATTAGATTATAGCATTCAGGTGTTCTGTAATGAGGAGTTCCTTTTCTGAGGATAAACTCTTTGGGTTGACACACCCTCTTAAAGCGTTTGGTGATCTGGTGCTGCTTCAGCATGCAGTTTTCCAACTTTCTTTCGTGAGTTTTTCAGCACAAAAGATGCATTCATCTCTACATAATTCTGCCCATTGCTTCAATAAATCCATATTCTATGTAGCTCTTAGTACACTCTGTTCCTTTCTGACTGATTAATCGTTCTCTTCAGCCTGTCACTCTGCCATTTTTTAATGTAAACGCTTAGTAAATTTGTGACATAAATTAATTAAATGCATACTCTTATTGTTAAGATATAAAAAGCTGTCCTGCAGGATGGATTGGATTGGTCCTCGGGCTTTAAGTTTGAGCCCCTGGTTGGGAATCACTGCTGTCATGAACTCTGCCAAGCAGCCCAGAATCATCATGATCCCACCACCATGCCTCACTGTAGGAATGATGAACCTCTTTAGTCATACGGTGCACTAACCATGGAATTGAACCTTCTATTCAATAGTCCAAAATATGTACATCTTTTATTGTTGCTGTTCATTATTTTGCATGTAGTAGAGTTATAACATTGTGAGAGTCAGATCAGATCATGGCAAAAAAGGCAACAAGGCAAAGGATAGATAGTTGTTTTTTTTTTTTTTTATATAATTCCATACATTAGTGGGAGGGAGGCTGCCACATGTTTACTGTTGATCATGTTGAACAACCAAATTAATCTCTCACTCCAGCTGTTAATAAAACCTAAAAAAAATAAAAAAAAAGCCACCGCTGCAATATGGTACATTAAGTGGACATAAGGGAGGAACGGCAACCAGAGGGAGGATAGGAGGAGCTCTGGAGGAGTTACCATGGTAGCAAAGTCAGCTGTTAGTCATTTTTATGTCCACAACAGTTCGCTACAGGCACTGGGACCAACTCTGCATTGTGCACAGCAAGTGAAACAAGAGCTTTGGATGCAGCATTGATATTGATCGTTTCATCCACCAACACAGGATGACTGCTCACCGTGGGCTAATGAGGTAGACTTCCTGCCTGGCACTTAAAGTCCACATTTAGCCTTAAAGTGTGTAAATCTTTGAAGCAGAGACTGAGAGACAGCTCTGTCAACGTGCTCCATCAATTTGAGCGGCAGGCTGGCCTGTCTTGTTCTCGGGAAACGCCTCAAAGGCGCAGAACTACTCCCCCCAACGCCGCCGCCGCCACCACCGCCGATCTCAGAGAATGCAGGAGTTTGGTTTGTATTCAAGAGGCGTCGCTGAGGTTTAAATGCATGAATCTTTGTCATGGCAGACACAGGGCAGCCGTAGAAGAGGCAAAGAGGGAGGGGAGCAAACAGAAAGAGAATGATAAAAGATAGAAAGACAGTCGAGAGTCTGGAGGCATCCAAGATGAAATGAGGATAATAGTTTATACTATTTGCTTCTGACCCAAATGTCAAAATGGCATGATAATGAAGAATCAATAATTTGATATAACTGCATGTAAATGTGTTTCTGTCCGAAGCAACAAGTTGACGATCCACTTCTTGAATCAATTTCAGAGAGTTTTTGTAACCATAAAGGTATGAAGGAAATATATGCCGACTGTGTGGGCAGTTCAAAGTGGATCTGTGTAGGTTGTTATGTGCAGCAGTGATTCATTCATAAGAGCCTGAAGATGGATCAGTGGGTGTAATCATGCAGAAATTCAAGCTTGGCCACTCACATCAGTGATGCAGCGACGCCATCAGAGCTCAGCCAATCGCGGCTGCTGGCTGCGGCTGGGGGACTTGGGGGCGTCAGAATAAAGTTACAAAATCTATACATGGAATTTGTGGGAAAAGACACACATTTCTAAAACTGAATGTGACACTCGAGATGAAACAGTAGTTTTGTCTTTGGGATTATTATTGTTACATAATATCAAAGGTTTATGTACATTAATCCAGTTAATGTATTCCCTAGTTCAATACTACTTTTACATTCTAATTAATCATTGGAAATCTCTATAATATATATAAACTATTGGTACTGACATGCAGGCCTCATAGCAGTAAGACTATAAAATGAATATTCTGTTTGTTTGGAAAAGCATTTTCCAGGTCAGCTACATTATTTTTCCTCTTAACTGGTAACATAAACGGAGTGTGACACACACTTCCTGTAGTTTAAAGTATATTACTGTTAACATGTTTTGAAACCAAACAAATCTGACACTTTCAAGCACAGTAACCTGAATAAAAGAAGATTTAAGCTTAGTTATTAGACCTGGGATATTATTCTTGAGCTCCAGTCATTCATGTCTGGCTAAAGTTTGTCTAAGATAAGCCATGTCTGAATTCAAGCTCTCTGGTCGGTCTCACTTGTTTGCCATGCAAACAGAGAAGGCTTAGTCTACCGAATCCACATTTTGTTAGACTACAGCGTGAATCATGTGTGTGGCATGACAACTTTTACTGCATTTCTGGGCATCGGGGAGGCAGAGGGAGTGAACAAATATAAAAAAGACGGAGTAAGCTGTAAGGGAGCACTCCTTTGTTGGATTTCAAGGAATCAATGTCTTCTTGTTTTGTGCCTCCTAACTATAGCACACATTACTTCTTTCACTCGCTTGGGGAAAGAAATAATGGATACCGCAGAGACAACAATGTGTCCGACACAAATAATGATGACCAGAGAACGCATGGTTGTTTCAGTGTGGTTCATTAAAGCAGTCTTTATAAAATAAAAGTGTTATACCAGCACGTTTACAGAAAACGAGCATGTGACAGCATCCACACCAATGAAAAACCACACAAATATAAAAAAAACAACCTATAAAGTAACAAAGCTACCCTTTTTCTTTCATGTCTCTTCATGTGCTCTAAACTTAGCCTAAATGCAATCATAACTACTACTTGCCCAACCATAACACACCCCCTTATTACCCCTGCCAAGGAGGTTATGTTTTTGCCAGCGTTTGTTTGTCTGTCTGTCTACGCAAAAACTTCTGAACGGATCTTCCCCAAAAAAACAAATTCAAAAGATGTGTCTTGACCCAATCTAGATTCCATTAAATTTTGAGAGTGATCCGGATAACCATCTGGATACAAAAAAATTAAAATATCAAAGATCCTATGTTTCCCCTTCACTTATCATTGAGCTTTTTTTCAAAAAATCATATCTCTTGGAGATCATATCTGATTGACTTGTAAAAATTCAGTGATCTGTAGGATGCTCAAATCTAGTAGGGTGCAAAATTTCATCCATATCGGATCCAGAATAAGGTCAGGAAAAATTCCGGAATTTAACATTGGAAACCTCATTTACGAGTTTCAAAAAATCACAACTCATACAATTTTTATTCCATTTTCTTGAAAGTTGACATGTATATTTGGAGCATCATTACCCCGAATTGTGCCAAATTTCATCTGGATCCGATCCAGATTATCGATATGGCGGCACTTTGTAATTGTGAAATTTTAACATTGAAAACGCCATTTGGCGGTCTGTGCTCTCGGGAGTGCTTTCCTAACCTCTCCTCATATTTACAGAAGTATAATGAGCTTGTACATTTAACAAAAGTCAGTCAAACATAAAACCAGCAAATTATCAGCATGTGAAATTGTCCTATCAATATGAAGCAAAAGCCTAGTTTTCACGACATTGTTTCACGTGAAAATGCATAGTTTTTGCTTTTTTCATTTGAAAAAAGTTTTGTATTTACACGGCTACTTTTTGAAAACGACATCCATTAACACGGAAACGGCAGTATTGCTAAAAACGATGCTGTCTTTTGGAGATCATGTTAAACCATTAGTGGATCTTATTCTATGTGACCGTCAACTATAAAACTACCAAGTCCCAGGAAAATATGGACTGGGAGTCATGGCACTCTTGCTGTTATTGTCCATCTACTGGCACATGTGCAGAAGATTTACTTTGGCTGATGTTGTGCTTTCTGCGATCTACCATAGACGCACTTGGAGAGTTGAGATCAGTTTTCAAAAAGAACTATTGTTGTGTAAAGAGGACCCCCAAAAAGCAATGAACGTTTTCCGTTTTCAGTTGAAAACATTGCGTAATGTTTCCGAACAGTTCTGAGAGTTTGAAGTCTGTCCTATTAGAAATAAATATTTAAGAGTACCTGCAGCAGTGTCTCTGTTGGAGTCCCCAAACCAAGACGGTGTGCGTTCACACATGTGACGAAGGTAAAACAATTTGCTTGGTTTACCAAAAGATAACAGAAGGGATGGATCAGGATGTGACAGCAGATGATATTGTAAACTCAATTTAGGCAAGAGAGTGTTTGTTTATTTGCCCAGCGGATGTGACAGATTACTTGTCGTTATTGTATTCATACAGGTCCAAGCGCTTTCTAGTCACCGCTTCATACACCCAAATAAACATAAGTTGACACATTCCTGAAATCTGTGATCCTGTGTGCCAATTACAGTCGTGAAGGCAACTTGTGAATTGCCGGTGAAAATGAACGCCTCTAGATGTTCTGGATCAGCCTCCACACACGTTGGCGATACAAACCCTCGTCAGGAGATGAAAAGCCAGCGAGTGTTGGATGCTCCCCGAGGAGCTTCTAATGAGTCTTTAATGAGTGAATGTGAGGACCCGCGTGACACCACGCATCAAAATCAGGCTGGAAATACACATGGAGGTTTGAGTCTAAATGCAGCCTGAGGTAACAAAAATTTGAAAAATACCAGAAAGGCTCTTTCACTGAATTATTCATGCAGCAGCTATGACAGGGGCATCCCTGCACTGCAGTGCTGCATCATTCAGCGAGATTACGTAAGAGCAGAGTTCACAGAGGGGCTCTATTTTGTCTCTTGGAAAAACCCTTCGATTTACCTGTGCAGCAGATCTATGTAACGACGTGAATACTTGCACCTTAAAACATTTTAGGAGAACAATATGTGGTATGTTAAATGCAATAAACCATAATAATGACTAAAACATGTCACGCTTGCGTGTTCTCTCTGTGCCGAGGTGGCTTTTCTGCGGGTACGCTGGCTTCTTCCCAAAGAAATGTTTGTAAGGTTGATTGGTAACTGAATTGCCCTGAAGGGTGATTGTGTGTCTGTCCTGTGATGGACTGTTAAACTGTACATGGTGTAAATTGCCTTTCACACAGTTCTACCGGTGTTAGGCTTCAGTTTTGACTTTTTTATATGGAAGATAATAGGGCTCTGTGATATTTGTTAAACATTCAGTATCAAGTATTGTGTTATATTAAGAGTATTGAGTATAGAAATAAATAATCCTTTCAATATATGACATTGATTGTGTTTTGCACTGCCAAAAAAACAGTGCTCTTTCATTCTGACATTTTAATGATGATACGTTTGCGATATATCATACCACCCTAGAAGGCCGATCAATGAACGTTATAATGTCCTCTGGGATTAAGGAACCATGTCTACAGGAAACTGCAGCATCTGTAACAGCACTGCTAAAGCTCACGTGTGCTTCTTTAAAATTCCCATTTTGGACTGCACCCACTCCCTCATCTCAGCATCCCTCTGCTGCCTTTTCACGTTGAAGCACAACGCATCTGAAAAGACCTCAGTGGCTTTACTCTACACAGGTGATTGCACTTTTTAATTGACATCCAGAATACGAATACTCTGAATAAAAGCTCCGGAAAAGAATCATCAACCTCAGATTGGAAGACTTTAAACTACGGCACAAGGAGTTGGGGCACGAGCATTTAAAACTTAATGCTGCAAACTGAAAATGAATCTTTCCACTGATCTGAGCTTTGTTTGTTTGGTGGTATCATCTGAAGTTATGAGCGGTCAGGCCACAGCAGCTTGTAGAAAGTGTGTGTTCACTTTGCACAGACCAATGCGGCTCATTGAGGCTGGTGTGCAACACGACCTTAAAAGGCAGGAACAGATGAATTGGCACACTTTGTTCCTGAAACACCTTGTGCTTTCTTTTGTTTGTTTTTTTTTTAGAATCACATATACATGAATTTACTGTTCACAGACTATTTAACACATGTTTATATTTATGGATGATGGTTTCCATTGGCATGAAAATGTTAGATGGATGTCTACTACATATAAAATGACACCTAAATTGCCTAAAAAAATGACACTAAAATCAGATACAAACCCCTTTTATGGGTTAATGCCCAGAGGTTATATGCTGATTTCGAAAGGGAAGGATATAATGTGAACCAATCACCATTAGTCTTCAGTTTATCTTTTGGATTAAGTTAAATAAGTCACACACGAGGACGAGGAAAACCAAACAAAAGCTTACATGAAAAACAGACTGCGAGACACTTTTAGAAGTGACGCTTTGCTTTGTGTATTTAACAGCATGTTCTGTACTTGTGTGTGTGTGTGTGTGTAGATCGCTAACTTGGATAATGGGCAGGTAGAACTTGTGACAGTGTGTATTTTTGCACAGACTCACAGCTGCTCACTCGGTGATCACGTTACAGCCGATTAAGTCACTTGAAGGAACATTTCCTTACAACTTCTAACCTACTATGATAACCAACCAAAAACACCTGGAAAGATCTGAAAACACACAGCATACGAGACGCTGATTATGGGTCCCAAATAAGCACATTTTTTGTTTTGAAACGTCTTCTTGTTTTGCAACCCAGCAGGGAAAATTGATGTTTGGGATATCTTCTGCAACAGCATTACATAAGTTGTATATAGATCAGATCTTTCCAGCAAGTCTATATTTAGACTGGCATAACAAACCAGGAAGGCACGAATGACACTAAGTTAACCCTTTTATGCTGTCTGGATTGATTTAGATTTTTATAGATGGAGAATTATTTTTTTTAGTTAAATAAGTGAGTGCTTTTTGGTAGTTTTTGAATCTTTTGGATATCAAATGATCAAGGAGTTAGTATTATGTGGTATTGCATACCAAATATATAGGTCAAAATATAACTACACAGTGCAGTGAAGCATTGCACAAAGTTGCAAAAACTACAGAGCCAGAACCGGGATTCTTCCACCATTTCACCTTTGTTTTATAATTACACAACAGAAACATGTGCTCTCTCACTTCATAATGTCGTCAGCATGTTTGTGTGCTCCCGCGGTCCGGTCAATGGCCGCAGTAAAGAGCTGGTCCTCGTGTCATTGCTCCTACTGGACCAAAAGCTGACTGACTCGTACAGAGCGAGCTTCGCTGTTTACAATCGTCACTTTAAAAGAACAAAGACTGGGTGGTCTGAATATCAAGGGCACCAAAACTCCTGTACTGGACAGTGGGGAAAAAGAACAAACCACTTCATGGCTTCGAGTATGTTTTTAATGGATGTAAATTGTAATTTCCTTAACTGAACATTTTGAAAATTCTAATTATTGATATGTTTTGTAAATAGAGTTTATTATCATAATTATATATCTACACACTTCGTATGGTTTATCATAATTTTTTTGAACTCTCTAAATGTCATGGTAACTAAGATTACAAACATGTGAAGTGGATATTTTGACAACCCACATTTTTGATTTTAAACAAGGTACCACAACGTTTTCATTTTCATTCATGCAAATGAGAACGACATTGACGGTTGTACAGAAATCTCATTGCAAGTCAAACTAATGACAGTATTTGTTGAAGTCGGTGTGTTTTATTTATTAAAATCCATCACTTCTGTTGCTTTGTTTCATCAACACAACTATAGTCATTTAAACACAGTATCCTGACTCAACATATTGGCGTGTGCAATGTGACGATATTAATTAAAAATTTCTGATTTTTCCATTAAAAAGTTTCAGGATTGTTTTTTGCAAATTAGGTACATCATACCATCCAATAACAGGAATAAGAGTGAGTTCAGTAAGGTGAAACCAAAAACATTCAGTGCTTATCTACGTATATCTGATGCTTTGAAAGCAGCCAAAACTGACAGGGTCAGTTTAACCGGGGAAGACAAAAGCTGACTCATAAAAATGAATACAAGGAATAAAATTAACTTTCTAAACCTTTTCCCTCCTTTGGGGGAAAAACAAATCCTTGACGTGGAGGCTTCTGACACAGGAGTCATTCACAAGTTTCTGGGTTGCTTTACTCCACATTTATGAATTCGTAGGTTTGAACAAATAAACTGAAGCTGATGTTTGATGGTAAATAAAAAATAAAACAGGGCTGGACACTATAAATCCTGCAGCTTTGGTTGTCCAAGGTAATTAAAAATGATGAATTAGAGGCAGTTTTATTTGTCGTTGTTAATTTAAGTACTTATTTAGAAGTCACTGCAAGAACGACAATCACAATCAATATTAGGAGAACAAAACATAACACTTTCAATATCTCACATATACAGATGGGGAATAGGAGCTTGTTGAAGCCATAAAATATGCTGTTTTTATGAAGAGATATATCATTTTTGAACACAATTGGTTCTTTACAACAACGTCAGTTTTTAATGTGGCCCCTCAGGAACATTTTGTTGACCAGATTTTTCTGGCTTTAGAAAAATATGACAGAATATAAAAGAATGTTGGGTTTTTTTTTCTCCCTGAAAGCCGACTTCAGTCTCTGCGAGATGAAGTCAGAGCGAGCGGCTTTGTGAAATCACCTGTTGGAACCACTTTAGTGACTCGACTAAACCCCAACACAATATACGCCGGCTACAGTGATCCTGTATCAAACATCGTCCACATTCCAGCAGATTGTACCGACGGCGGTGTTGTGAGGAAAGCTCATGTGATTTGTCCGACAGGCTTAAAAAAAAAAAAAAAAAAAAAAAAAAAAAGCTCCAAGGATACTTCACCTTTTGTAACCAAAACAACTAAAGCAGAATCTACAAAAAGGGGGGGGAGAATGAATGAAGTGGAAAAATAAGCAAGTTATCCCGCAGGTGTTTTGAAGGTAAACTGGGGACTTTCTAGGACACATAAGCGCAGGAGACAAGGCACAACAGAAGGGAAATGTCAGGACAGCAAAGCCACGGCAGCTCAGGGTGAATCAGTGGAAAATTGAAAAGCAATCCCAGGTGCGTGGGTGTTTTTTTGTTCTGCCGCATTTACCTACTCAGTGAACACCCCCAGAGGCTACGGGTCAACCTGAGAGCACCGGCTCCTGGATACATTGCGTGGTGAGGCACACGACACCGTCATCATCCCCGTTAACTCTTTGGTGGCAGCCAACTCCAGAGTGTATGACTTTTCTCTTCTAATATGAAAAAAAAAAAAAAAAAAAAAACCTGCGCTGTGGACCAATCGCTGCCTGTGTGGACAGAGAGTGAGCTAACCCAGGCTTACATCACCATCCGACAGAGGTTTATCTAACAATATAACCAATGACCTTATAAAAAGAAAAAGAAAAAAGAACAGCCTATTTTTAGAGGAGGAAGTGGGCGTGAATTTATAAAAGTGTGCTTTTCAGACTGTTTGCGATCACTCACCATGCAGTGGCTTTACATGGTAAAGACTGCAGGAGTGAGATAATGCTGCGGAGGGCAGGGGGAACAATCTGTGTTTGAGTACGGAGGCATTCCATCCAAGTGACCAACTGTTGGCACACAACTAATAAAAAATGTGGGGTAGGTCACTGTAACGTCTTGGGAGTGCTTTGTTGAGTGTACTGGTCTGCATCTATCCATAATCTCACCTTATTTCATGGTATTGAGATATGAAACATGCCTTTTAAGATGTTTGTTCTTGAGAGTACTGCAGTCACATAGAGGCTGGAGAAGCAAGTGTCATCTCTGGAGGTTTGCTGGATTGAATCCCACTGTGGGTTCCTGAACAAGGTCCTCAAAGCTCCGACAGCCATAGTTAATAATGAACTAAATGTTTTAAAAGCAGCGTAGTCATGTCTGCAAGGGGATCAACAAAGTACCTTAAATCTGATTTAGAGTTCTTTCTATTCATTTTTCTCAAAATTCATATTCCAGATTTAGCCACATCTTTCTATATCGCAACCAATCTCGCAGATTCAGTGAAAATGTACAACAAATACAGTCTCATGAAGGAGTTTCTGGGTCAGTGATACTCCAGCTTCCTCCCACTATCTAAACACATGCCTGTTGAGTTAATTAGTAACTTAAAATTGTTTTTGTAGGAGTGAGTGAGTCTCTCCAAGTTATCTTCTTCCAAACTGTATCCCACCGTTTTTTTTTTTAAAAAGCCAGACAACTGTTGTCTGGTTATCCTTGAATGTTTCGGTTCATGCTTGCTGCTCATGTTCTTTGAAACTGATTTAAAATTGACTTGATATATTTGGTGCTTTAACAGAATACAAGACACAGAGAGAAAATCTCAATTCCTGGAAATGTATTTCAAATTTATCATGCCAAATTTTATTATCATTAACTATATTATCCATAATATCAACTTCAATTCCCACAATTTTGCAGGAATATATATATATATATATATATGTGTGTGTGTATGTGTGTATGTAAAAGTTTAATTAATTTGTAATCATATCTCCTGAGTGAAAAAACATCTTCGCCCTAAACTGCAAAAGGCAGTGATAGAAGCGTAATATTAATCTAATCAATTCTGACTTGACTCATAAAACTGGCACAGAGAGGAGAATACCTTCAGTGAGGTTGCTTTTGGTCCATCTGCCCAACAAAAACATAAAACCTTCAGAGCCACTGTAGGACTCAGAGGAAAACAGGAAAGAGCTTCCAGTTTGTCAAAGTTATGTAACCTGACATATTTGCAACCTGCTTTGCATTTTAGCGGCAGCATACCTGTACAACACCGAGTATGCCTGAGAATTCTGTCTGGTCATTTTCTCCACACAATGCCCCTTTTTGTAATAAATGAATTCTGGTACACGTGCATTGAAAACAATCATTCATATGTGATGATGAAAAAGAACAAAGCACATCAGAGTGCATCTAGATACAGATCTGGGCGGGAAAGAGGAGACTTTCTGATCAGACTTTTGTCACTAGATTCTGAGGAGCACTCTGCCTATTTCATCACATTTTCTGGGCGCACCATTGATCTCCCATCACTGCCTCCAAAAAAAGAAAAGAAAACAAAAAAAAAACAGGTGCTTATTCATCTTGTACTTGATGCAGCGTGTCAACCCACACTTCAGCACACCTACACTGCACATCGCAGCCAGGCTGAGCTTCTTCACTCTGTATTGTAACTTAAGCACCGACTTCAGCCCAAGTCTTTAAATTGACATGACAGCCTAATCTTAGCTCAAATCTGTTCATGAGTACAGTTAAATATCTGGATCTCTAAAAGGTTCTCAACAAAATAAAAACCATTTGCAGTTGAGTTACAAAGCATTTCTGGTAATTATAGGATTTTACTGCAATCATCAAAATGTGTGCAGTTAATGCGTTAATGGTTCAAGTACTCAAGTCGGAGAATCTAGTCAACACAGCTTACCTTAAACCCACAACCTGCCGTTTTCTTTCAGTCTGATGCTCTGAATGGTGACGGCTTGGTAGCTTTGTTGAGCACAGTAACCATTGTTAGAGTGCCGTGGAGTATTTGGAACTGGATATGTCAACAAGTAAGTCTGCTGAGTGTTTGACACTGAACCAAGATAAAAAAAAAAAAAAAAAAGAGCTTTAAAAGACAGTTGGATGTCATGTTAATGATGCACTAAATCCAATGATCGTGTAAGGTCACCAGTGGAAAAACAGTTTCACCTGAACAATAGTACAGTCAACTTTTGTTGCAGCAATAATGTGCCAGACCGACAACTAACACACCCATGGACATTTTAAAGTACTTTTGAGGCAGTAAAGGTGCAGGAAGAATGAAAAATGTTAACTTTGCCAGACTGAAAACAGAAGCTTAGTCCCAGTGATAAACAGAAGAACATAAATTGTAACAATGTTACCATCTAATATGGATATTTTGGTCAAATGCAATTCAGAAAGTTGCAAAACTATTTTGAGACTGTAGCTATGAACCATTATGATATTCAGTGAGTGTGCAGCATACTTTGGAGTGCAGCTGACAACGTGTGGTGTCTGTAGGATGTAAAACGTGACCACTAATTCCACTATTTTTAAGATTTCTAAGAGGGATTGTGTCGACCGAGGTTGCTGGAGGAGAAGCAAAGAATGACGGGATCAAATAAAAAAAAGGAGAGGCCTTTGTTGTCTTTGTTAAACTCCAGAATACTTGTAGCACTTAGTGGAGACCGTCCATGCGGCTCCTGGATTGGGGGGGGTGTAGTTCTGGGCCGAGGTTCAAGAATGCCACTTCAGTCCATTGTGCGTTTCTGTGTGTAAAGTCGCTGCTGTCTGCCGATGCTCAGACGACACAGAGTCCACAGTTGGAGAAAGTCTCTTTGTTTCTCTACTCTGAGCTCTCCTCCATATGCTACACTGTTCCGATCAGCGCTGTGATTAAATGGGATACTTCACACATGTTTCGGCCTCTCTGATCACATTTAGATGCGATTATCCGCTGAGCAGGTCTGGACATGAGTGAAAAGGCAATGTTGGTTGCACTGGTGATGAAAAAAATGCCTCAAAATAATACAAATTCTGACACAGAAAAATTGGCCCTTTAAAATAGCGTTTAATTTCCTATGCAGCCTTATGTTTTAGTCTTTTAATATTCACTGTGTTCATCTTTTTAATTTAGAAGGTTTAATGAGTTGAAGATATAAACACATTCTGCCTGAGTCAACATTATAAACAAATTTGGTATTTCATTGTATATTTTTTTTTAATAATAAATGATTCCATTATGACCATAAAAAATAAATACTAATGTCATACCAGCACAAGAGATGACCACATTTGGACGCCACGGTGAAAAAGCGCAAATATCTTTTTATAAATTGACAAATCAATTACATTTGCTATGTTTTAAAGAATTGACATTTTTACTCAAAGAGATAAATGCATTGTTCAGTCAGAGAGTGAAGTCACTATTGGATTGATGAACAAAAAAAAGCTAATTCTTTTAATTTATTCTGATTCTGTGAGCTCACTAAAATGTAATCTATTGCTAATGTTTCTGGCGATCCATTTACCAAGAGGACTGTCACCTCATGCTGTCCCTTCCTGTTAGCTAGTTTTTGAGTTAAACCCAATAAAGAAGATACAGATATAGGCGTGTTAAGGTGTGTGTGAATTGAGAAAGTACCTCAAAGTATAAAGTTTTGTAATACCTCGAGAGCAGTGAAAATGCACCATATAAATAATGTACCAATATTAGCTATGCTAACAGCATAATTCACCTACAGGATGAGCAAACAGAGTGACAGACCTAACAAACACAACACTTCCCCTTATAGAATTGATTTGGTTAAGTTCAGTTTGCTGTGAATGCTAACTGTGCTAACAGTCAAGTGGTTTATGTCTGAATGGATAAAACGCAGCACTGCAGCATCGGCAACATAAAAAATTAAAACCTGAAGGAAGCACAGATGTAATGGATGTTCACGTCAGTCTCCAGGAGCAGAGTCTGGCTTGATAGTTGGTTTTAGTTGGTGCCAGGTAGTTGTGGTATTCACCTTACCAGCTGTGTGTTATCTACTTCTCTACCAGCAACATTACTGTTTACAGTGACGGCCTCACTCCGTGGTCAAGCTAAAAAGGAATCAAAGATGCAGATTAACGAAAAATCTTACAGCAAGAGGGAAAAGTTTGAAAACGATGAGATCTGAGGGAGTGGAAATGGTAAAAAGTAATATGTTATTGTTTCAAATTTGTATTCAAGGTATTTAGGCTTTTTTGTTTTATATATAAAAACAAGAACAGAATTCCCTCTTTGAATAGAATAGAGTAGAATAGAATAGAATAGAAATACAGACAGCTGATGCATTGCAACACCTGTAGTTGTTTTTAAAGTAACAGGTCCGTTAGATTTTGACAGTCCAGCGTATTGCAAACAATTTGCACAATGTACATTACAAACAGGGAATTGTATAAACCAGAGGCAAAAATATGATGATGGGTTTGTGGCCTTTAGTTTGAGAGCTTTTATAGTGCGGTTAGCCTTCACCATCCACAAGAGACCATCACAATCTCACGTGACCCAGAGCTCTTCTTTTTTTTTTTTTTCTTTTTTTTTTTTAAAGGGCGGTGAACCCGGGACACAGCATTTCAATGACTGTACTGAATCTGAGGCCTGTCAAGACCGTTCATTGCACATTGCAGTGATTTCATTTCCCTCGCCAGCGTGCACCACACAGGGTACATTATTAGGGTCATTGACGAATAAAATGTTGTTTAATCAGAAAAGTAAGGAAAACTATTATAAATGTATTTTCTTGTTTTTCAAACCTCAGTTTAGGGCTGCACAATAAAATATATAATAAAAATCACAAATGGATTGTTAATGCAACATCAACAAGCACAAAAGATTGATTAAACCGTGATCAGATATGTTTACATGCACTATGCAGATATTGCTCTGTGAATTTAAAAATGTATTTCATACCTGGTGACAACAAATAAAAAAATAAATAAAATCAAGAATAAAGGTCTACAAACTGTTCTTTTCCCGGAGCGCTGCTGGTGGAAACTTGTAGATACACATATGAGGAAAGGAAGAAAAAGGAAAATCAGTGCAGTGACAGCTCTTTTAAATTAGAGGCAAGAGAAAGAGCACCGTTATTTTGAAGAAGAAATCCCAAAGCCCAAAGGCTTCGGCTTTATCCAGTGTTTGCGTTATGCTCAAATCATATCAATATGCCAGATGGGGCCATTTGGAAAATGATTGGAAATTCACCATTTCTCAGTTTACAGCGAACGCATGACAATGAGAATCAAGCATCAGCAATAATATTTTATAGCAGCTGGTAGAGTCCAGAGAACAATTGATCTTTACAGTACATTAAAGCACATTTGGTCTTTCTTGCAGTGTTTCTTTTTAAGATTAGCACATTTAAGCAATCGTCGTCACTATTGCTGAAAAAATTCACTTGGAGAAAAGACCAAGTGCATTCATTTAAGCTCTCCCACTGTTGAAGCTTCCAATTTTAGATCCCTTTGACCTTTCCCGCCTCTCAAGTACTTCTTAATATAGGCTTTTTAAGGGAACCACCACAAAAATGAAGACAAACAAAGACGGGCACTGCCTCTATTAGTGCTACTTCACTACTCAAACAGGTGGGATGAACTGTATCCCAGGAACAGCCAAAATAAAATCTAATCCAACAATCTGGGGTTTTGGTAGATTCCTTTCCATTTCAGTCACATGCAATCCCATCTAATGTTTGTTTTTTCTTACCTTCCAATGAGTTATAATAAGTTTTTCATCCTCTGGTCCAACATTGTTTATTTACATCATACTTTCATAAAAGGTTGAATTTAATCAGGGTGGAATGACATTGAGCCTTCGTGAGGTCTGACAAGTCCTTTGAGGTTTAAAAGCACAAAACTCAAAAGCACAAGAAACACTTGGCTGTATTTACACGGACAGAATATTTCAGTACATTTGTACAACACCAATATCACAAACCCGAAGCTAAACTGTTCAGCAATTGCAAGTAAATTGACAGCTTCCAATCCATTTTGTTTTCGTTTGAATGTATAAATGAAGCAGGCAGTCTTCGACTGTGTTATAACCGATACAAAAACAAGTGGCACACTAACAGTGCAGCGCTCCAGCTGACTCTGACTAATGATAACTGTGTTCAGACAGAAACCTGCAACCTCAGAAGGTGGGGGGTAGAGTCTGGTTCTGTGTGCGTGTGCGTGTGCGTGTGTGTGTGTGTGTGATGTGGGAATGATCAGCTCAGGGACTTTAGTGCTGCAGTGCACATGGAGAAATGCTCTCTCTCTCTCTCTCTATCTCTCTCTCTCCCCCCTTCACCCTCCTCTCGCTCTCTCTCCCCCCTTCACCCTCCTCTCTCTCCATCTCATCATGTGTTACGTAACTACCTCCAGGCCATTGTTTTAAAGAGCTGGCTGCTCACACAGCTTTAACGCAGAGGAATCATCACATCAGACAGCTCAGGCTCGTCCCTCAGTAATACAGATCATAAGGACAACTCAGGCTTATCAGTAAGCTGAGTGAAGGAAAAGCATAAAGCCAGTGGAGAATGTGCGGCCAACATGTGTCGAGAAGCGACAACCTCATTGGTGCACACTCCAGAGGAAACAGCAAACGTTGCAGGGACGGAGCTAATAGCACGTCTGTCTAACTCAGTGTGTGTCCTGCACAAAAGTGTGATACTTGCAAATCGTCTTCATGGCGGCAACTGAAACACTACTATATCCTGCTGGTGCATATTCATACAAGGACATCAATTCTAAATAGAGATTCAATTGAGTGTGAGAAACTGTGCAAGGTTTCACCCGTCTTGCAGAAATGCTTGCAGACAAGGGTGATGCTTGGGTTGAAAAAACATTTTTTTTTCTATTTCAGCAATCCAGTTGATAAAAACATCAATAGATGTCAAACTTTTTTTCTCCCTCCATGACAAGGCACAAGGTAACTGCATCACACACAAGAGCGTTTTAAAGTGTTTTATGTCAATACACTTAACACTGTGATAAATGGAGAATAAAATAACTGATAAAAACAAGAAAAAGACAAAAAAAAAAAAGACAGGATAACTAAACGTTAAAAATTAGATAATCACACGTTCTCCCAATTGTATGAAACCATTTGCAAATAAACAATATTTAACTTGATTTCATACTGATGTTTAATATTGTGTGGCACATTGAATAATCATATATTCCTTCACTTGCATGATGTTTGAGGAGTTTTAAGTATATACTGCAGTTTTTATGTCCTTCTCAAGCACTGATAGAAATCAAATCTGGGTATTTCTGTTCAATAAGCCTCCATTTATATTGTTTTGGGCCCATTCCCTGGTGGATCTGTTGATACGCTCGCACTCATTATCACGTTAAAAAGGTCCAGTCGTGGTTTATTTTCCGCTTTAAAACCAGATGGTCTCTCATTATCATTACGCTTTTCTTTGAAATGACTCAAGTCTCTGGTCCACAACCGGCTCCGTCTCTGCAGCACAGAATACGACTCTGAACAAGAACATGTTCCACCACTATGCTCCACAGATGGCCTGCACTTCTGCTGCTGACATGTTGCCTTTGAACCAAACATGTTTACTGTTACTGCTGCCAAAAAGCTCTGCTGTCCCAGCAGCAGAAAGGCCAATTTATCTGGTGTTTCCATACTCTGGTGGACATTTGACTTTGACATCAAAAGATGAATGTAAGTGAGCGTGTCAGCTTTTACTTTATGCAGGCAAATCAAACTACGAAAACACAAAAGGTCTTGAAGTAATATCATGTTGCAGTTGTCAGAATCCCTGATTCGAAAATGATGAAAAAATAACTAAATAGTTTGACCACAACATTGCAAGTCAGAAAACAAACCGAACGCATGTGACAGTGTGCACAGCCATATTGAAATCTGAACTCGGAGTCAATGGAACTCGCCAGAGTTCAAACTTGAATTCGCAACCTTTTACAACTTCCACTCCTCGACTCTGAAAACTGTTCGGGATTCTGAGTTCCTTTGCAACCGGAAAGCCTTATAAATTAAAGAAGAAACAATATTTATTTGCAGGTCCCTTTGTTTGTTTTAGGAAACTTCTTCAGCCCTGACATGAGCAAACAGTTGGATTGGTCACTATTAAGTTGAGACTTCAATTCCTCAAAGTCATTCACAATCCTTGTTTATTAAGGCTCTCTTTAGAGTTAGTAAAGAAGGAACTGCACATTTCAATACAAAGATTTCAATGACACAAGCTTCACTTGTTCCCTTTTGTTAAACTTTCAACTGACTTTCTATAAGAAAAAAGAAGCTTCTGTCATTTCAAGAAAGAATCTTAGTGTTTCCAAATGCTGACTGTAAAAGTCTTTAACGTCGGACAAAAAAAAAGGCAGGAAAATATTTAACAAAGATAAAGTAGTTTGCTTTAGAAAGCTTCAATGCAAATGAGGCAAACATGCAAAAAAAGAGAAGCCTCAAGCGTAGACTTTTTCCACGGCTGGCTCTTCTGGACGGTTTCTGGATTTCTCAGTGTGAAACCGAAGTGAATGTCTTGGTTGTACAGTACAGACTGTGCACAGTGTGTGTGTAGGCAGAGAACAGATACAATAGTTGCAATGGTAATTTTAGTCTGCTTACACAGAGAGAAAAAAGCTCTTAACAAAAAAATAAAAAAAAATAAAATAAAGTCAACATTCAAAGTTGTGATCAGCTGTTATGAGATGGACAGACTAATTGATGTTGACCAGAGTAAAATGAGCCATAGGACTCAAAAACCTGAAATCAGGTTCATATCAAATAGTTGATGTCTTGTTTAAGGAATACTGAAGGTCGAAAGATTCTTTCTTTTTATATGTACTGTAATTTCCAGACTTAAAACATGAAGCATTTCCAGCTTTTATATAATCATGGCCATAGTTCCATTTGGATACTAATGCAATCACCACAGTACCTAAGGATCAGGAAATCTCAACTCGACTGAACACAGCGGCATTTCTTGATAAAATAACTTTTGAAAAATTTTCATTCTAATCTTGGATATACACTGATTCAGATTTATCATTAAAATAAATTGATCCAGGGACTTTCAATTTACCAACTGAAACCGCTGTAAAACATTGCATATAATGATGGGTTTTTGAGTCTCATTACTGAAGTATTCCCCCAACTACCACCCTTCATGACCTCAGCTAATAATAACACTATTGTGTGATCAATGTCTACTTAACGAGTCTGTAAAACAAAGGAAGAGACGATTGCTCTAAGTCGGGGAAACGGTCCACATTTTGAATATCATCTCAATTGATTAAACCACTTTTTTTTTTAGAAGACTTTCACTGCATGATGTAAACTGCTGTATTAAAATAAACATCACATATCTTGAATGATTTGAAGAAAAAAAAAAAAACATGGTATTGACATTACTCAAAATCAACAAGCAAAGTTTTGAAAGATACCACTCCTTCAAATCCTGGGATTTTATGGACAAACAGACATCTTCCCTCAACACAGGACACATAATATGACCGCATTTCTTAAAAATAGCACATTCCAGCACTTTCTCCTTCATTTTGCCTCCGACTTGAAAGCCAGGACGGTGTTGCAACTGACACTTGTGTGTTACCAGGGCAACTGTTGCCGAGTGGGTGCAATAAGATCCACAAGTGGAGGTACGGCGTGACTCAAACATGGTGATGCCGTACAAATGTGTTATGGCGTCTTTGAGCAGGAGCAGTATGGACGCTGATTTCAACTAACTGACCAGCAACAAGTAGAACTTTGGAGGATCTATTTTGTTTTCCCCAGCCTTTGGTGGAAGCGACATTACTGATGTTTTATGGAATTTAGAGAAAAATACACATCATTTTCAAGGGATCCTACATGTCAAATACACTATCACAAAAATGATCAACACTGGGTTAAAAATATTTCATGATCCTTCTAGAAATTCATCCCACCTCTCAAAACTGAACAGCTATAATATCAGTTTATTGAATCAGAATGAACTGCTGATTCCCATCTCGATATACATTTAGTTTCTCGTTATTAAAGAAATACTTTGTCATTGAAATCGGCTTTGAGCGTGGCTAACTAACATCACGTTTGACGAACAATCCTCAAAATTGACGCCCACAGAAAGAGCTCACGAAAGTCAACCAGCTCTGATATGGACAAAGATGTGAAACTAAACTTTTCAGATTTATGTGATCAGGAAATGAAGCATGCATTGAAACATCCAGCCTACAGTTCATCAGACATGCTCTGAGCCATCTTTCTTTCTTCAGCTATTAAAAAAAAAAGTAGAAATTGGCATTTAAAATAGATAGAATGAAAATAAGCAGTCTCTGACAAAGTTTTATGGAACTTTCCAGTGCAACCATTAACCCAGCCACACCCCCAAAGTCCTGAACGATCCCAGAGTGACCGTCGCAGTCGCAACACTCTCTCCTGGTTTATAAAAATGTGAATACAACAGGCAAATCGCCTGATATCACAGAGCTGGAGGCTATTTCCATTGACGTATTAACTCCATTTCCTGAGTAATGCTGTCAGCACCAGGTGTCTGGCTATGGATCATA
>OMNM01066176.1:0-13547 GCA_900302745.1 Parablennius parvicornis | reverse complement strand
TTTAACTGATCTTTCCGTGAGCAGTGGCAGAATACATAACAACGCGGGACCCTTGGTGGAAAAACGCTCCCCATCTGGCCGTCCGCTCAGTCTCCGGGCTCGAGTGCGCTGCAACGCAATGAGACTCGTGCAAACAGCGGCGTAATTAATGTAGTTATCTTGAGAGGCACATTTAATTGATCAGAGACCTCAGTTTCTAAGACACACACGCTATGAATAGCAACGCGGGCCGCAGAGGCGTGAGGGGAGACGGGCGGACTGAGGAAGAGGCAGGAGATAGCGCTGGTTCCAAAGCTCTGGGACACTCCCAACTTTTTAATTGTTTCACAAGTTTCGATTTTAAATTAAACATTCACAGTTTGACTGTTTTCAGAAAATGAGTGCCAGATTGGATCAAATGAAAGCAGCTAAATAAATCCCGTTTTAGTTAGCGACCGTGGTGGTTATAGTTTTTTCCTCCTCCCTCCATTGAACACTCATTTTGCAAACAAGGTGAAGCTACTGAATATAAATCTCCCAACGGTTCCCGCAGGTCCTGCAAAGCTGGAGTTACCACCTGATAACGAGTTTACCAGCCACCAACTGTTAATCTATCCTCCTGCGTTTGGAATGAATAATGGAAACCACAATCACTGAGATGAGTTTCAGTCCTCACGCTAAAGAGAAGGTGACATTTTTACCTCCGCTAATAAAAAGAGTAAAAGTACAGTGAGTAAAACCTTTATAGCTGTGATTCGCTGCGCGCTGACTGCACTGATCCACCTTGAGAAAATCTCCACGGCGACTCTGAGCGAAACTGATGCAACAGAAATGAAACACAACAAATGTTGCATCCACTTTAGTCACGGCGTTGGAAGGCAGACTCCTGAATGGAGGTGGGCGGCGTGCACTCCAGGACTGCACGGCTGCTCATCATCACACCGAGCAAGCAGACTGTACTCGAGTACTCGACGAGGACCGAGCTGAGGCTACGTCTGCGTCATGAATTCTCTCTCGCGATTGAACATGTGACCGATACCACACCGACCACCTGCCATCTTTTAAAGACAATGGCGCCCTCGCCATGTAGTTTTCAGTCTAAAAGCTCAAGTGGAAATTCTGCGGCATCGGTGGAAACTTGACAATTTATTTTTCACTTCCAATTTGCTGAATGTCATTATGCATGCAACATTACTTTAATGGCCGTCACGCCACATCAAACAGTATCAGAGTATGAAGAATCCACAAAAAAAAAACTACAATAGACTGGAGAAACATCTTCATTCCTTTTCCGGGTTTCCTCCCACAGCACAAAACTGTTTAATTGGCAACACTTTATTACCCCGAGATGTTTAAAAAAAAAAAAAACTGAGTATCATAATGGTTTAATCCACGTTAATCACAAGAACAGCTAGTTGTTGTGAAGTCTGACAGACTATTAGCAGCTGCATTACGGGGTTACATGACACTTCCTTGATGGATACACAAACTGTGGCACAAACAAGGTGGCAAACCGAGCGCGGAGCACGTCGAGCGGCGCCGTGAGCGAACTGCTCGGATGGTTCTTGGAGAACGATCCATCAAGACTGGCAGTGAATGAGGGAACAGGTGCGCCGGCTCATCATTTCTGTCTCTGTTAATGGTCGCATTGGATTCGAGTGTTGGTTTCGACTGTTTAACTGTGATTTTATGAGCTTGTTGAAGACTCGCGGTTTCGCCGGGACCTTGTGACGAATGTAAATCGAAGCGCCGCGGTCGCAAGAAAGAACTTTTAATTACTTTACGCCTCGATTTTTAAAGTACTCAGCGGGTCAAACAAAAAGGTTAGGAAAGCCCAACAAATTTGAAAAGATGATGAACGGCACAGGAACCAAAAGCAAATCCTGACGGACTTCTGCTCTTCACTCGGAGAGTTTGGAGGTAATGAGGCGCGTGTCGGTGCTCGGTTGATGGGTTCAGCTGTGAGGGGGCTGGTGGGCTGCTGAGAAATGACAAGTAAGAGAGAGGAAGGAAAAAAAAAAAGGAATTGGGATGGCTGGCAATAAGGTTAATAACAGGAATCGAAGGGAGAGTAGAAAAGAGGAGCCGAGCGGCCGTCATGGCAGCAGGTAATTGGAGTGGACGACGGCGAAGATATTGCTATCCCAAATAATGAAAGCAAGCCGATGCCTTATTGACCCCAGAAGGTAAATTACTGTGGGTGTAGGGCTTTCGCTGCAGCCTGAGGGGACTGTGCTATCTCACAATTTAATGCTAATGCTTCATTTAGCTCTTCAGGGTAAACCTCTTTAAACGCTCTTCTTTTATTTATTTTTTTTAAAGCAGACTTTAAGTATTGCTGCGGTGAAACCAATCTGGAACTACCAACATATGTCATCTTTACCCCGACAAGCAGATATGAGGTGAGACGTCGAGGCAGAGGTTACTGTTGCTCGCCGCTGCAGCCGAAAAAAACTATTTCAAATAGATTTGCAGTCACTTTTTCCAATCCAGTCTTTGGTTCTCTATTTTCATTGTTTGTGTTATTTTGATGTATGTGGAGCGGACAACATCGGGGTCATTGATTTCATTGATCAACTGAAGGATCAATCAGTGAAATAACCTCACTCTGGGATCACGTGAGCACCAGATTCGATACACGTTTCCCATCGAGAGCTGAACGGAAAAAGCAAATTACAACAGCTAAATATATAATTGACTCCCGGTTTATAAATAGGTGCCTCTTTACATTCTCCACAATCGCACCATTAAAATACAGCTGGCTGATTCAGATGAAAGCATCTAAACCTAACGACACGTGAGTGACTGACTCATGTTGAGCGGCTTAATCCTGAGAGAACAAGCGGTGATGGATGTCAACGAGATCAGTCACCAGAAAGCTTCAAACAGAAAGATGCAGTTTCTTAATGTAGACGAGCGTGTGCTAATTAATGCATCAGTATGCAACGAGAAGTTTTGGTTTTGGAGAGTTTTCCCTCAGCATCCTTTCAAGACGGTAGGTAGAGGTATTTTTTGTGATTTCCAGTGGTGCAGAATGACGTCAGTATGACACGAGAAGAACCGGTGGGACAATGAAACTAAACGAGAATGAATCCGCTTCCATGTGCCGATCATGTTTCCACGCTGGCCTGAGACATCATGGGTAATGACTAAGCTTCGCCACAGTCACTGTCTGTTTCTCACTGGGCTCTCGGAGAAATGGCAGCACCCGTCTTTCCCTCCCCGGCTGTGGCTGTGAGCACACTTGACATGGATCGGCTCACAGAGTTGAAAAACTCCCCGCGGGGCGTTTGAAATCCGCGAGTGGCCGCGACGTGTGGAGCCGTAAAGGATCTGAACGAGGCCGATGCAGCGTGTGATATGAGGGCACTCGGCGGTACTCGCTTCAGGAAAGACGTTTCACCTCACAAGCCTTCCACGATATCACCGTCTCCAGACTCACTACACCATCTAGTGGCTCAAAGTGGTATTACCGCAATCTAAGGTTAAGCGTTACATGTCCTCGCGTTTTCATTATAAAGATAAAGAACGCTATCATCTCTTGCTTCATTATTTCAGGAGGTCATGATTTACTTCACATTAAAGCGGTAACTGGCGTTTCCTTTCCCAGCAGGCTCGGATCAGAACATCTTGATGTGTGTGGTAACAGTACCGCCGCTCTGAGCTCCTTCGTGACTGAGCTGAGTGACACTTTGAACCGTCCTTGAAGGCAGCGCTCAACTCAGCGAAACCAAGCCGCGTTAGAAAGCCTCACAATCTTTGTGCTCGGTCACTTTTTCATCAAAAAAACCTTTAAATTGGAGGGAAAACCTTGATGCCATATTCCTGCAATTTCTCTGAAAAGCCGTGCTTGTATTACTGTTGCTCCATTCAACACGGTGACGGTATAACCTCAGGTTTGATGGAGAACGGAACATTACCAGCTACACAATACTCTACAATTAGATGAGTGGATATATGAAATCTGAAGGCTTTCAAGCCCCGTATCGCCCTTGGACTTTGCTTCACTACAGTATGCTTAATTCTAATTTAACAAATGAGTGGACATTTATTTATTCAAGTGGAATATCAATACATAGTTGTCATCGCCACCAATATAAAAGAAAAATTAACTTCTAACATTGGCTTCAAAGAAAATGCCCCTTTTTTGTAAGATTTAATATAAATCTGGACCTTGTATCACTATTTGCACTGACAAAACGTGTTCAATCACACAGGTGTGTGAGGAACTGAACGAGGTTTAACTTGATAAAAACATGAGGGGATGGGGAATGTATCCCATACTCTGGAGAGAAATACTTGAGGTTGTACAGGAGCAACTCCACACTGACCAAAGAGAAGTTTCACTCTGTTCTGTAGCTGCATGCCGTAAGCCTAAACAGGCATCAAAGCCATCGCGGGCCTTTTTGAAGTCTGGAGGAAGAGCTGACTTGCAAGGATTTCCTTCAGCAGTCAGCAGACCTCAGCCCCACTGAGTATGCATTTGATAAGAGGGGGTGAAAAAAAAAATATGTAAGAGATACTTTATGGAAGGGAATTTTTTAACACCAGCACTTAAATTCAGCCCAAGATTTGAAACTCAAGAGGAAACTTGTCCGTCTTTTGTCGGGAAACTTCAACTTTGTGGGGTTTCACTGGCGCATTTCTTCCTTCCACCTCGACTTCTGCATTCTGCTCGCACATCCCGGCCTCCGTGAGGACGCAGCGTGGTCACATGGTCTCTAACAAGTGGGGTTCTCGCTTCAAAACAAAATGCCACGGCTGATTGGGGACGAAATAATTCACCGGCTGAATAACAGATCGCCGTTTTATCCTTGTCATCTATTCCCTGTGTGTTAATGAGCGTGTGCACCAACGGCTGAAGAATTGCTGTTATTTGATGGCACCACAAGTTTGGGGATGTCTATTTAAAATGAGCTAAATTGTTTAACCATACATGATATTTATAAGAATAATCGCTCACGGTGATCTTTTAAAAACTGCTCCAAAAGTTTGTTTTACTCGCCGTGGGATAAAAGAGGGAAGAAGTTTTGGCGGCTTTGCAGCCGCTGACCTTTACTTTAATGCTTAATCACTGCGTTAATCCCGGTCAGATGTATTTACGGTGTTTCTCAAATCCGAAGGAAAAAGAGAACGCAGACCTCGCTCCCGGTGGCCTCGCCGTCTCGGCCTCGGTGACACTGATGCATTGTGAAAAGTTAATTAATATTGCAGGGTCTTGATAACATGCATGCTACTCCAGATAACGCCGGGATCATAATAGCCCCGAGCAGATTTTTAGAAACCGAGCGTTTAACCCGTCCACCCGACAGTGTCGACACGGTCGCCAGACGATGAAAATCTTCGCCGGGTGGAAGAACGGCCATTAATTGCATTACGTCTTTGCGACTTTAACTGGCTTTTCCTCCAAACGGGCAAAAGTCATCATTTGAAGCATGAAAAACACAGTTGCAGCATCCTGAATACCACTGAGAGAAATTTAAAGGATAGTGCTTCACATGCAGTTTGGCACTAAAGTGACGGCAAAGACAAGACAAAACTCTCTTATGAGAACGCTTAAGTAGCTTTCTCAGCTTCATTTCCATATCAATTACTTTGGATTTAGCTCACAAAGTGTTCTCATGGTACATGTAATCAATTAAAAAGCTCATCGCTGAGAATAATGAAGCTGCCATTTTCATTGTATTTAGACAGTCATGAATTAAACTGCATCAACTCTGTGGGACGTCAACATCCCGGTCAAGACGGATGTTTCCAGTCAACTGCAATAACGTGCAGATATTTCGTTTTGCACTAGTATTCCATTATATGCACATTGATTTGGGAGCAAAGTTACTCTTCTGTGAATAACCAGGACTTAGTTGGACTCCAGAGATGGATCATCCATCATGCATCATGCCGTGCGTCGTCCACACATCAGCCCATGTGTCCGTGGATGCGCCGCCGCCGCTGCATCCTCCAGCACATGAATCCTCATGCATCACCTCACGCATCCACAGTGCATCAGCCTGTCCAACCATGGATCCTCCGTAAGTCTGCCCATGCATCATCTCCTGCATTATCCATGCACCAGCATCAGTCCATCCACCAGGAACATTCAATTCATGGTCCAGTTGACTGAAATAACGTGAAGGATTCTAATAATATCTGATCTGTAAGACTTAAAACATACATGCACACAAAGCTGATCGCGCTGCAATCCGTTCTGCTCATCGTTCAAACACTGCGTTTCTTCATTCAACAGTGTTTTGGATGACAAAGAATGTTTGACTCTGAAAAGATTAGCGTTTGTTTCCAGGCAGGAATACATGTATTCCGAGCAAATAGCGTCTGCTGCTGGATGAACAGATTTGAAAGAAAAAAAAATGAAAAACCAAGCAAAGAGTAGAGACTTGAGAGTTTACAGGACAAGAAAAGTTGAGTCAACATTGCTAATTAACAGTGACGAGTAAACAGCGTAAACAAGTTAACTCTGTAATACACATTTAGATGACGCATGCTCACTGAAGTTTACTGTTCAGCTTTTTTTTTTTCCCCCGTCAAAGATATGTGGTGAGAACATGGAGGTGCAGTTTTCCTTGATGTTATCTTATAAGATACCTTGAAAGGCCGCGGGGAAGCGAAGCTTCAGCCCCTGATCATAGCGCTTCACTTTAATCAGAGCGTTTTCCCAGCAGTGCTGTGCAGCCGAGCAGAGACCAGCAAGCTCACTTTTCTCCACGATCTGCACATGATACAGACTCAAGAACAAAAAGGCGAAGCTGAAATGATTCCTCGAGGCCTTTATCTCCTTTCTACCTCGTTCATCACCCGGCTTTGTGCTCTTGGAGTCGACCCAGTGGGCCACTCACTCCTGAAGAGAGTATCCATTGTGTTAATTCGTCTCTATTTATGGACATTTGCTTTAACTGCAGACTGATGAATAACCCGACTCCTGCAGATTAGTTTGTTCTCTCCAGCTCTGTGCAAATCCAGAAAACTTGCTCCGACGTCCTGCGAGATTTGTTGTTTTTTTTTTTTCAATTCTATTTTATTTTGGCGGGGCACAGTCCACGTCAACAGACAGTTTTAACCCAATTCTCCGACTCGGTCTCATTGACCAAACTTCACATCTGCTCACTTTAATTAAGTTTTATTGATGTCATTAACCTTGAGGGGCTTTTCTTCGACTTACACGGTGAATGCTTCAAGCATGTTTGATATGAGGCAAAACAATGCAACAAAAAGAGAGGAAGTTATCTCTTTCTCATTGTTAAAATGCCAGGTTTGTTTCATTATTGATTACAACTAGTCATATATTTGAAAAGGACTTTATTATTTCCTAATTGGGTTCACTCCAGCATTGTTTTTGTTGTGGTTTGCGATCATGTCAATGAGATCCCATTGACTAAAATAAATAAACAAATAGAAAAATTACAAAGAAAACTGATTTCTTTTACAAATTTAGAAAGAGTAGAGGACACAACACAACGCTGAGACCCGAGCTGAGAGATTAGTCATATTTTTTTATAAATAACAACATGGAATCACGAACGCAAAGGGTCGTCTGACTTCAGTTAAGTCGTTGGCAAGCTTAAGAAAGCTGTTTGAGAGACATGGTTTGCTAAACAGACGATCTGAAAACAATAAATGATTTGAGCTTTATCGGCCCAGACGAGGTTTTTCAGCGGTATTGAACTAATTTGATTCGTCAAGTACCGATAACAACAACCCTGCCGCTGCCAGTTACTTAACCCACATTTCTGGGTTATTCTGATCCGCTCAGATCGCGTTAACCTCCATGTGACGAGCCGACTGGATGTTTGCATTAACAAAGCGAATGTTGTCGCTGCACTTCTCAAAAGTTTTGGAGCCAAACGCTGACTGCAGTACACACAGCCGGTGCCTGGCGTAAGCCGGGTAATGTCTTCATTGTCACGTCCTTGTACCTACAAAAACAAAAACAATAATAAGAAGAAAAAAAAACCCAGAAGGTGCGGGGACATCGAGTCTGAACACATCTGTAGGAAAAGACGATGTTTTCAGTTTCATCCAATTTCACTTGGATGCAGCACGACGGTCTGAGGTGAAATCAAACAATCAAACCCTGCGAACATAATGCAACAAAGCAAATAAAGGCTGATAATACACTCTTTGGATACCGTAATGGTCCACGTACGAAAACAGACTCCCTTTGTTATTTATGTGATTAAAAATGAGTGCGTTCTGCCGATGATCACAATGGCTGGGGGTTTTACTAATGCAGCTGTTGTTCACCACCGGGTGACAGCTTCCAGAGCAAACAAAGGCCGCGGCGGATTTAAACACCTTCGCCCGAGTCACAATGCAAAGCTGCGAGTGCGCCGCGAGGCTGTGTGAGTGAGATAGTGTCAGCCAGACATCCTCGGTCCATCTGTGGTAACTAATTATGTCAGCGTCAGCAGCTAATTAGAAAGTGAGGGTGGCAAGAAGAAAAAAAGAAAAAAGAAAAAAAAGTGGAAATGCCAGATGCTGAATGCCCAGATCAATCAGGGCGGAATATAAAAGTAGCTGCTGCAAGTTAGCGCCGGGCTGCTTCATTCACTTCGTCATGATTGTGATGTTTTAGTCAGAGAGCTGCTCCCCATAAACGTGCGCGCAGTAATAGAATCAAAACACAAGGCTCGGGAATTGAGAAAGCTTTCCACATTCCCTTTTTATTTTTTTTTTGTCCTATTTTAGATCAATTGTGCAGAGAAGAGCGACAAGTAAGATTGCTTTTTTCCTTTTCCCCCACCATGCTCTCGCCTGGCTACTATTATCCGAATGGAATCAGCACTGAAAGTTTCCCCCATTAATCATCACAGCAACAAAGTCGCTCTCACTTTTTTCCCGCACGTATGAGAGGTACAACCAGCTCATACACGCTCAACACCACAACACAGGAAGTGCTACTGCTGAAAAAATAAAAATAAAAAACAATATGAGAGCACATTGCACTCAGACAGGCTCAGGGACGAATAAATACACACACACACACACACACACACACACACACAAGCTCCCCACAGTGCCATTGAATCCGCTGCCTGATGTGTGCGAGGCCGCTGCAGCCGGAGAGCTAATCCGGAGCTAAGAGGAGTGGAGGAGGTGGACGGGTGAGGGAGGGGGTGAAAGACGAATAGAGAATAGAAGCAGTCATTAGATAGAGATAAGAGGAACAAAGCGGAGCCATTGGCTCGGGTTGTTCACGTTACAAATGTTCTCAATTAAAATGGTCAACAAGGCCGCGATTGCAGCAATGTGTCAGTTCGTTGCTGCGCCTCAGATTTGTTAAGTCAAAATGGGATCACAGGTGAAATGTTGTGGCCAGAAGACTGCCTATATGAGCGGCTGGGATGATGAACCACTTCAACTTCCTGCTATAAGATAGTTCGATACTGAGGGAGTCCACAGCACCTTATGAAGCCGATACATTAGAGCTAATTGCAGGTTACTGATTTCAGCAACGCCTCATCCTTGATGATTTGCTCCATCCATCTTCAGTTTGTACTTCCGATTGTTCAAAATGAACTGCAGACTTTACCAAGTAATTTCACATCTTCCATCACCTTCGGATGGAAATTCACACCTGAAAACTTTGATTAGCCCTCAGTACGAGATAAAAGCAGCACTAGTGGACTATTTAACATCTAAAAAACATATATTTCCTCCCAAAAATGTGATTTGTTAAGAGGAGACTTCATGCCGGCGTTACATTTACAAGGAGGCTAGATAAATTAACATGAACAAAGTGAATAAATACAGATTTTTATAAATCAAAAGTAGAAAACAAAACCTGAAAGTGACACTTTTTGAAGCTTGTGAGCCGTGCGTTGTTTTCGAGGGTCAAATCAATGCTCTTATCCGACACGATGATTGACAACTCAAGCCGGTTTGATGTTTTGTGGAGGAATCCAACAGTCGACACGTTGTCTTCTGCCCTGAAGTGACTTCAAGAAGTATTTAAGAACCTCGAAAAAAAAATTGCATCACCACATAACAAAAGTGAATTTCTTTTTCTTTCTTTTTTTTTTTTTTTTTATCTTTCTTCAGCGTGACAGTGAAATGCTAAAAGGGAACCTCCTGCAGTTATAATCACATGTAAGCATCCTCCTGTCATCAAAGTGCACAAAGCATGAGAATAAAACGTCCAAATCATCACGTCTGAATGAGAATCCACTGAGTCTGTAGCATCCACCTGCAGCACGCTGTGTCCTTCAGCAGAGCCGAGTCTCACAAATACAACTGTTTATCCCCCGTCGATACCCCAACACATCAAGTGCTTCTCATATTTTCTCATAGCGATGTTACAGACTAGAACATGGAGGCCTTCATGTCTGATGAGGTTTGGATGGAGCTCACTTAACTGATGCTGGTACAGTTGCAGAGCTGAGGGCATGCGACAGAAAAGCTTTATATTTCTGTTGGTGACATTGGCCCGTTGTAGGCCTCACTCAGCTGATGATCCATGCAGATTAAAACAAACAGCACTAATAATGATATTTGAACTGGGACAGCGACGGAACACGACGGGAGACAGGCGGCGGGGGGAAAAAAAAAAACGCTCAGAGTGTGTGAAGCAAATGTTTGCGAGCAGCTGTGGAACTGAACGGAACAGCGACGAGCGACAAAGTGCCAAAATCTGTACGCAAACTCCGGAACAAAACAAAACATAACAAAAATAAAAACAACAGCTTCCATTAATAGCTCTTGTCAAGGAGCTGCTATTTTAAGCTGGACTTCCAACGCCGTCTGCCAAGCCGTCCGAGGTCAAAGTCGGACACTTCCCCTCCCAGGTGAAGAGCAGGCGACTGATGCTAATGCTTTGTGAAGCCCGACTGACACGTGCACACACACACACCTCCCCCAGTGGAGGCTGGAAGGAGTCGTCAGCATCCCGCCGCTGCTTCACCTCCACTACAGTGAAGCACTACCGAGCTGCTTTATGTGTGCTTACCTGCAGCCGGGAGCTTGAAAAGCCTCAAAGAGAAGCAATAACAGCCTCGTGAATTTAAGCAATATTCAGAAAATATTTTCAAGATATTACTTTTACCCACAATTCTTTGTAATGATCAAAGGTTTCAAGTGAAAACGCATCGTCAGAAACAGTGAAAACAATGCAGTTAGTCTGTCAGGCCAGGAGGTGGCGCTGTTTTTTGTCATGAAACCACACACACCTGCTATAAAAAGTTTTTTAAATGGCGAGAACACAGACTTTCTGGTGGACAGACGACCAAGTCCGATTGTTATTACGGTGACAGTCAACTTTAAAAGGAGAATCTGGGAGTCATGAAACTCTGGAGGAAACAGTTCTTATAGTCTCTCTACTGAGCATGTGCAGAAGAAATATTTATCAAAGTCGCAGATTTTCCACTGTCGACGCAGAGACAAAGTCCATAAGTTGCGTTTTTCCCCTTTTAAGTTGCATTAACCCCAAAAACACAACAAAACGTTTGCATCTGAATGTAGCTCTGGAGAATTATTTTGTTAAATGAGAAAATTCGCCTGAAAAAGTATTCGACTCCAATATTTTTGAAGTGAAGCAGGTTTTCATTCATGGCCAGAAAGTGTGAGGCACCGCGCCGTTAAATCATCTCTGAGGTTTAATGATTCGACCCGGATGCACGTGGGGACGTAGCCTAGCCTAGAGGCAGAACGCTGGGACTCCAGATCGCAGGTTTTCAGGCCCCTCGCCCGCTGCCTGCTGAAAATGACACGACTCCTGAGTTATGAACCTGCTGGTTAATGAGGCTTTGCCTCCGAACCGGCCGGCCTCGTCGGAATTACCCAGGAGGCCACACCTATTGAGCATACTTAACCTGTGTCTGGTCGGCGGGGCAACGTCTGCTCCCAAGGCTACGAGCAAAATTCCATTTATCTTCCCCTGCGTAATTATTTCTACGAAGGTAAACCAAACTTGAAGCCTCACTCAAATGATTCTCATTTCACGCCGATTCCAGAAGATTCCACCGTGAAGAGCGTAACGATTGGTGGTAATATGCAGCGGTTTATTTTGTTTTTGTTCCAACAGATTACCTTTCATATCATCCTCATTTAAAACTGCCATTGAAACGTCACATTTCATACAATCGGCGTTTTTTGGTTCTTGGAGCAACAACTAATTTTTTTTTTTTTTTCCTGGTGAACTTCTGTAAGAATATGGGACAACAGCAGACTGTCAGTCCGTATGCTTAACGCATCACTGCGTTCTGGAGGAAGCTTTATCGCCAACAATCTCATGCATGACGTGCGGCCTGATCCATATTAATGATCTCAGCCTGTTGTGGCCATTATTGCCAGATGAATACAGGCATTTATCAACCCCGGGTGTCTACCGCTGGAACACAAACACATATATTATTGTAAGTGGTGTCAATAAGCCGACCTTTGCTTCTTCTGATTAGCATGCCCGATTTTATCATGTTTCCACCGACAGCAGTCCTGCCGGGCGCCGCGCTTATTACGTGTGCTGATGCATGAATACTGATGCGGCGCTGCCTTTGAGATCTTATGATGATGAGTTTGATTAATACACATTCGGAAATAAATTTAGTTCTCAGCCAAACTCAAGCCTTTTGCTCCCACGAGCCGCCGTCTATTAGCATACAATATTATTTCTCCCTGCGTGCTTTTCTTTTCATGTGCAGCTTAGTCTCGCAAAGGAAGGAAGGGAAACGTTGTTGCAGAATTTGTTCCTTAAAAAAAAAAAAGAGAGAGACGCGGAAAAAAAGTTGGCTGAAAAATGTATTTGCAATCTGTTGCCCGAGGATGCGGCATATTGATTCAAACTCGCCACGCGGATTCATTCACATCTAAATGCAAATGGTAGGGGGAAAAAACAAAAAAACTCTCCAAAAAATGTAATTTTCACGATTGCCCCTCCGCTGCATAACTCAAATTATCATTACTGTAATTATTTTCTATTCAAGGGTTTTGGTTTGATCTTACTTTCAAGGAACTCTGCTCTGAAGTTCTGCAAAGCGGCCTTGCTAATTGAGCGGCGTTAGAAGATGACCAATGATTGAGTGTGTGTGTGTGTGTGTGTGTGTGGCGCTTCCCTCCTCCATATTACAGCTTATTTAACAAAAACCTTGATTAATTACAGTGGCGTGACCTCTTTGTCTTTTCAATTCCAGCCCGGTGAAAAGAACACAAGTCAATACGTGCACTATAATAATTAGCTGTAAAACTCGAGCCCTCGCCGGCGAAACAACCAGAAGTAAAATAAAAACCCGAGACGCGCTGTGCTGTTTTGGAAGGAGCCGGCACAAACACGGCAAACAGCAGTGCTGCTGCCGCTGCTATTTTAACTGCTGTCAGCCCGCGTTGACGGCTTTATGGATGCAGATATGCTAACGACGTGTTGCCTCAAGGTTAGAAGTTGCATATTGTACATATAAATCCCTTTCGACACCTCCTCCCTGGCAAACACGCGAGGAATCAGCATTTTGAAACACAATGGGACGAGAGGCAGGCGGTGATTTGACGCGGGGTGACTGACAGCTCGCTGAGAAAATGGATGTGAAAAAGAAATTATCTGCACATGGCATGCGTGTTCGTTGAGGGGT
>OMNM01066169.1:2922-25594 GCA_900302745.1 Parablennius parvicornis | reverse complement strand
CTAGTCAACAAGTTCCAACATGACGATTCAAACTGCACTGGTGCTCCAAACTGACCTAAAAGTCTAAATATTGTTGTAGTCACGATTGGAGACATGCAGAAGTTCACGTCCGTGCTGCTAATTTACAGTTTCACCCCTGCAGAATTGATCTCACGGAGCTGACATGAATACCATCCCACTGTGACCGGAGCTGTCCAGCAGTGACAGTCCACCTGCGTGCAACGAATGCCACATGTCAGGCCTGTGAGGCGGTAGAGGTTTGTGATGTCACGGCAAAAATGTCAGCCCATGGGCCCTTTGAGTGCCACGGACAGCTGGGTCCTGAGGGTGGGTGGGAGAGGCAGAGGAGAGGTGGGAGGAGGTGGGGTTGGAGGCTTCATGTTGGGTGACAGGCATCGGTGGCATGTTTGTGTGTGGTCACATACAGTATGGAGGATGCTATGGGGGGAGTAAATGAATGTGTTGGTGTGCCGCAGCAAGGAGATAGTGAAAGCAGAGAAGGATTCTTGGTGTGTGTATGTGTGTGTGTTATGTAAGTATGTATGGTGTACAACTTTATGGGGGTCAAGCTAATCTCCAGATACATGTGTGCGCACAAAAACTGAGAGGAGACAGGGATCCTGGAGGTCACGTGTGCACGTTGGATTTTGAGGGATCCTTAGCATGTGATTTGTGTGTGCATGTGGACACTCAGCCCATAAATTCACAGCACAGTGAGCTACAGTTGCATTCACCCATGTTCAGCGTCGTGGGTTTTTTTTTTTTTTTTTTTTGCGCTGTACAGCTTGTACTTGTGTTCCTACATGTCCCCATTTACATATTGGGCCTTGCACATCTGGCGTCCCACAACGAGAAGCAATAGAATTTTATTTCTGCTGAGTGCGATGACATGTTGTGTCATCACAGGCGAGTCTTTGTCTGTGCTGTGGCACACATTTTCTATAAGAGGCCCTTATTGTTTTACGCCAAAGTCTGGCTCTGTGATCTGCCTGTAACACAGACACGTTGTGGACCACCTCGCCCTCTTTCCTTCTTTGTCTCTCTTGTCCTGTATGTTCATGTGGATGGTGAATGTTTCATTGTGCGCAGAGTCGTCGGCACGAAGCGGCGCCCATTGCAACAGGATAAGCCATCAAGTATCTGGGACACACGTTGTTTCAGCCGACTTTCCTAATCACTCCACTTCCTCTTTGCTCTTAATCAGTGGAGGAAAAACATATTCAGGTCCCTCATTTAAATACAAGTACTTCATTTTGCCCAACAAAATCACTGACATCAAAAGGCAGTTCAGGTTTTAAAGTAACTGGTATATACTAAGTGAAGCAGATTTTGGAGCTGCCTTCCTATGAACCACTTCATCCAGTTCAGGTTCACAAGTCAAGACAATTAAAAGGACAGAAAATGTATATATTCAATGATATTTGTAGAACAGTTACATCTGTAAAGCACAAATTGAAACACTCTTCGTCAGTTACTTACATCATTCCACTTTACTTCTGTTTCTGACATAAAGGTTGACGGAATGAGCAAATTTAAAGAATCTCTCACAAAGTTGTTTTTAATGGAAGCATGATGTTTCTTTTCATTTTACACTTACAAGGAATAAAACTGGAAATGTCAGATGTCAGAATGCAATCACAGAAAACATGAACACTACCAATATAATCACAAAGATATTCACACATTTAGGACCCTGAAACTCCACAGCTGATTATTATTGGACAGAACAAACATAAGGATAAAGTGGAGATTTTAACAGAGCAAATTAAAATGACTTCACCTAAAGCAATGCACTGAAATGCAACAGTTAAATTATAAACGTGCAAATTAATTTTCCCCTGTAAATTGATCATGATTATGGACGCACTTATCGTTGCGTTAGAAGATTCAAATTTGAATCAACTATTATTAGTCAAAACATGCAGAGAAATACAAGACTTGGCTGATGTAGAGCAGGATTTTATCCAAACTATGTCACATACTGCCAAGCGATGTATTCACATTGGCCAGAAATGAGGAGAACTCATGGCTCAAACCTCTACACTTGTCCTATTGTTTTATATCTACTACTCAGAAGAAGGAAATGCCCATCTCTGGGATACGTGCTTTCATATTTGCCTAGATTATCAAACCCAATGTCTTTGAGCCTATGATTGTACATTTATTTTTAACTAAATGTCTGAAAGAAGAAAGTGAGCTGAGAAGGTGAAACTACAACACCTGCATAGTGTTCATGCATGTGGAGCTTACCTGGAGAGATGACTGTTCAGTTGTAAACATTCTCATTCAAATGTCACAAAATGTGTATATAAAGCACACATTGGAGTTAATAGTGGTGAAAACAAAATCACAAAAAGCCCTGGAACAATCTGAAACGAGGGAAAGTGTGTTTGTCCCTCAGTTCCACAGGTAGCCATTAGTCTTTCACAACCAATTGAGTCTCTCTCTCTCTCTTTCTTTCATTCAATGCTGAGGAATTTTGTTTTCAAGTTTGTGTATACATATAGTAACTCATAGTACACGTGTTGAACTTCAACTTGGCACTGGAGCAACTTGCCAATTTGATCCCTGGCAGACGCTATTTGTCCCCTGATCACCTTTTCAAAAGTCTCAGGAGAGAATGTGTGGATAGGACATGTGGCGAAGTCAAGCACATGTCATCTTATGAGGCAAACACATGAACCTTAATGCTTTGTGCAGAGATGTCTTTGTAAACCGACTTTTACACTTCTGTCACGACAACGGAAGGAAACTGCTCTCTGATGATGGTACAAACTGTACGGGCTTTAGCGACTTCTAGCAATGTTCATTCTTACAACTTTGACTGTATGGCCATGTGTTGGACAAGCCTTCCAGGCAGTCACCACCTGCTTTATAGGATGATTTGACGCATGTCTCTGTCCGGCAGCAGACCTTAACTTCGAGCTGCTCGTTATAATTCCACAGCTGCATTTGCCATCAGCTGTGAAAGACATGCTGGAGCCCAGAGCATATCCACGGTGACTCACTATGAGCTGCTATAAATAAACACTATCACAGTCAGCCTACCGCGCTATTAGCTTTGCATCAGCTAAAGCAGGCTGCACCTCAACAGATTGGTCAGGTCAACACACCAAAGAGTATCAGCAACCTCACTGCAACGTTTCAGAGGTGGAGAGGGAGGGAGGCCTGCATAGAGGGAGGACATTGTCACTGTTATTTATGATCTTTCATTACAGCTCGCAGAGGCCTGGCATGTAGTCTGATAGTGAAACACCATTCTGCCCACACGGACAACATCACAACAAGAGACATACCATGCATGTGCCATGAGAACACCACCCATGTGCTGCACTATGTGCTCGTGGGGTATGGCGAACTCCTACGGATGGTCTCAAAGACCTTCACTGATGTAGGGGAAATAATGCCATGTGAAATCTGATGGCATCTTTCTGCCAGTGTACTGTAGGTGTGAGCTTCAAATGGGCCTGTGCCCTGTGATTCAATTGCAGATTGTTTGGGAAAAACAGAGAAGTGGTCATGGGGAGGAAAGCCCAGACGGGCGCACATCATCAATCCTCAGCTTGTCGGCACAATGTGGCATCTGTTTTCCAAACAGCTGGGAACCAGAGGACAATAGCAATTAAATTGATTTAAATATGACCTCTGTCTACCTGTAACAGCATATTTGCAATAGTTGCCAAGCGGTTGCTACCTAATTTACATATTTTTTTTTTTTTACTGGCTGTGCAGAATTCAAGAAATAATGATTACATTCTTATGCTGGATCAGTGGATAAAAATAAAGTTGAAAGTTTTTTTCTGGACTGTATCTCTCTTTAACATGTTGATAATCACTGTTAATATATTAAAGCTTAAAAGCTACAAACTGCGCAAACTGTATATGTAAATGACGTTACAGTACAAATCATAAAAGTACACTGAAGCCATATTCAACCTCTTCACATTGAGAATTTATTATGTTGCGCCCTCTAGAGGTCTAATGAGTACACCACAATGGCGTCTCAGTTTACTCAGTTTTATTGGTACTTTAAAAAAACAAAACAAACCAAAAAAACAACAACCTTTCTTTAAGGTGATGTATCAAAAAGTGCAGAACAATAGTAAGTATGTAAGTACAATGTATTTATATAGTGCCTTTAAAGTGCACAAGGTGCCTTACAGCAATAAAAGCAGAAAGATAAAAACAGAAATAAAAAACTGAGTTGGTATTTGTCTCCTTATGGTCTCCTTATATGAAGAGGAAAGCTTCTCATCTGATATTGCTTTAATATCAAATGAGAAACTTTATGTTAATAAAATCCAGATCGTTTATTTCTTTAGTTGTTATGCTGCCATTAAGGATATTTCAAGTACATGTGATACATCCATAAAGCAATCTGTGGTTATTTGAATATGTAATTTACTGTATATACAGTTTAGATAAAACAAAGGTTGTGATGTGCTACATCAGGCACCAGGGCTACTTAAAAAAGTGGATCGATTTATGAACTATTCCTGAAATTGCACACAGCTGAAATTGAGACAACTAATCAGTTAAAAAAAAATGCAGACTTGTTTGATGAAATCATTTTTCAGCTCTATCACACAATCCCTTAATATCTTTATTTGAAGAAGAAAAAAAAAATGTCACTGATTCGATTTCTTTCAAAGAGACTAAATTTATTATGCAATGAAGCAGCTGCAACAAATAAAATGTTGCAGATTTCTTCAACAATCTGCCCCAGTCATGTGCAGTGTAGATAAGAAAGCTTTGTTTGAGCAGGGAAGAATGGGGCATGTTGTCACACTCTTCATATATCTTGTGACAAGTACACAATATTGTTCAAAACTGCATTTCAAAACTGCATTTCAAGAATAAAGTCTAAGGCATATGTTTATTTATATTTATTGACTTATATTATTGTTGTTAAGGTTCTTTATTGGCATATTGTGACACTTAGTGATTCTGAATGTATATGCACTGCAAATGAAATATATTATCATTATATTCATCGTTGATATTGTGTGCAAGTACATACTTACGTATGTACATTTAAATGATGAGAGCATCAATCATTTATTCAACCATGAATTAAATTACCATCTAATACAAATGAAAATTAGACAAACTCTCAGAGAGAAGGATCAGCAATCACTTTGAATCTGTCTTTGGTCTGCTGTTTGAAAAAGGCTCCACAATAAGGAGGCACAGGCACTCCTCCTCCTTTGATGTAGAAAGAGTTATAGTCTTTGATTTTGTAATTACACATTTTTCACCTTGTGGTTCTATTTCAGTCTCACTCATCATCCAATCGGTTTTGTTACTCCAATTTACATTCAATACAGGTTTATTCTTTTTCAGGAAAAAGCTGGCATTAAGCCACAAACTACTGCTCCAATATATAAGCTTTGACTCATCTGTTGATTACAAATCAAATAGTCGGACTCATAAGATATCTCTGAAGCTGCTGGTCACAATCGAGGCTAAAAAACCAAAATACACTGAGCATTTATACTAAACCACTGTAGTTTGGGTGACTATTGTAATTACACAAGTAAGAGAAGTACCCATGTCCATTATTATCTGTATAAACCATGAAGTGACTCGAGGAAAAATATAAGATACTTCAAGTTATCGTAGTTTGATGTAAGAAACATTTGTCCTGAAACAAGTCCAACTCCATTCAATCCTTCAGTTCATAGCAATTTGAAATAATCAATGGCATATGACCCTAATATATAATTTGCCGGAGTATTTCTCAGTCAAGAGCTGTTATGATGACTTCAATTAAGAAGTTTATTTTTCTGCCAGGCTGCATGGAAATGTTTTGATTCAGTGTTATTTCATAGCAGTAATTATTGGTGGCATTCTTTATCCTTGGATGACTGATTTTATCACTGTTCATGACTTTTTTTTTTTTTTTTAGAACTAATTTCGGTGGATCATTGGACCTCTTCTTCAATTTTAAGAATCAATGACAAAATGAGCCAACATTGCTTAGACATGCAGGATACAACATGGACAGGTGAAGTCCACACAGAAAGACACTCAAGCTTGGACTTGAACCATAGGTATTATTTCTGTGATGCACAAGCAGTGGGACAGCCTGACAAAATAAATATTTTTATTTCTGAGAAAACCTGACAGTTCTTTTTTCTCCAAACTTTATTTGTATGGCAGATTTTTCATGAATACTTGTAGACAACAATAATTGCATGTACATAAAAACAAACAAACACAACAAATAAACAAAAAAAGAAAGCAAACTAAAATAAAAAAAAAAATAAAACTGACAATTTAATGTATTGCACTGCAACCACTGCACAAAAATGCCTAATGAATATATTGTACAGCTTCGATACATAATTTAGTAAAAGTTGTTTGGCGTCACTGTCTAGTCTCATCATCAATAAATAAAATTATTACCTCAAGTAAGTAAACTGCTGAAAAGCACAATAAACTGAAAGCGCCTCTTCCTTCACACTGACTGCCTTGACTTTAACAAGCCGGCCACTGATTGGTCCATTTTTGACATCCACCTCCTGTGACCAATCAGAGCGCTCTACTGCTCCTGGTCCATGGAGGAAGAAACAAACAGCTGTCTACAAGCTGCACCACAGGAAAGCTTTCCTGCGTTTCTCCTCCACTGCGTTGGTTTAACCTGCTGCAGACACCAGTACGTACACATGCTGGACCGGTCGCATGTAACGGGGGCGATGGTTTGTCACGGTGGGGGTTAGCACTGCGGTACCTGCAACCGAGGCTCGCGCGTTAGCACTGCGGCTAGCATGCTACTGTCAATACTTTCATGGCCGATAACAGCTGATTCCTTTTATTCCCTTCCTCTGGTAAACGACGCCTTTGCCTTGACGGGTTGATGCGTGTTCGTTGTCGAAGCTGGCTCTGTTTTAAAGTAGCAACGACTGGCGGCTCCGTTGACCTTACAGCGGAGGAGCTAGCAGCGCCGTGTGACGACGTGTTGACTGGCCAGTTAGCAATGGTGCGCGGACGGACGGGGGAGCGTCACGCTCCGAGGGGAAGAGGCGTGTGAGTGCGCTCCTAAACAGACACGATTTATCTTCAAAGTAAACAGAAAGAAAAAATAATATTTGAGAAATTGATATTGCCTTGCAGGCTGATGTGTGCAAATAAGCCTTTTACGGCACATACAAGTGCAAGTAGAACTTCAATATTAATAATATATAAATAGTCTGTCGGCCCTTGAATGATACTGAAAAAAAAATATGCAAATAGTACTAATTCATCTTTAAAATGTGTGGCACAGCACAGCCGGATTATGTTTAAATATCACGATGACGCGGCAGAGCAAACGATTAAAGTCTCTATTTACATGTATTCTACATCATCTTATATAAAACACACAGTCGTCGAGTCGTCACTTGGTAAATGTCACTTTTTAAAAAGTCACTTTTGAGCTAGACTTGTTATTTTTGCTATTAGGTGCGCATTTTGTCGTATGTGCACGCCTAATCTGGTCCATGGTGGGCCTGCCATTTTGTCCTATCAGGCAGAAGATGAATGTCAAAGTGAATCAATTTGTGCTCAACTTTATTATTAATCACAGGGTGTGTGGCTGTCACCAGGTCTGAGGGTCTTTTATCATTGTAACAATTTTGCATATTACCAAGTGTAAATGAGGTTATCTTTAGCTATATTTTAGGACATTACACACTGTTGGTAATTGGATTAACAGTGTTGTAAAGGGCAGGTTTGTGTTAGACACTTTCGTATTAAAACTTGTTGCCCTTGAGGGATATTATAAAGCCAGAGCCAATTTAAAAAGTAACTATTCAACTTCTTCAGAGGTGTCTGATCGAGGCCATGTAGAGCTGCAGTCCTGGATAATGTAATTGTCTACCTGCCCAAACACACCTCAATCTAGTAAATATGTCTTCATAAACTGAAGAAAATCTGAGATGCTGAATCGGGTCAGATGTGTTGAAGCATGGAGATGTTGAATTTATACATGACGTGTCCCTCCATGACCAGGTGAGGGCTCCTCTGACCTACACTGGCTTTACTGCTGCTGGGAGCAGTATGCTTTTTGGTCATTTGTTATTATTGTTTTGTTACAGGATTGATTTTTAATACATTTTCCCTCATTATTTGTTTTTCCAACAGAAAGAAACGTGACCTGGCAAATTAAGCTTCTACACATGGTAAGATGTTTTTATATTGTCTTTATTTGTAATACTAATTTATGGGTAATACATGACCTGTAATTACATCTTGATATTATGCAGAGAAAGTAGGTAATTATATCCATGTTTAAAATGTCTTTCATATTAAATACAGTAGAAGTACAATGCTTATTGTTTAGTCGAATGCTGCATCATCTGTTGATGCTGTAAATTGAGTTATTTAGTTGTCTTGTGTTGAATGAGTACTTATTTTCTTTCAGGTCTTATTCTCATATTTGCTCCTGTAGTTTTATGTTTTTTTGTACATGAGATGTAAATTATGAGATAAAAGGATTAATTTCTTTGTGTGTATGACTCCAGCATTTAGATTGAAGTTGTTCTTTAATGTCAAAATCTCAGTTAATATAACTAAAGTAATATGTTCAGTCATTTGTGTCAAAAATGTGGGAAGTTTAAATAAATATGTTTAGATTCCTCAAAACTTAAATACTATGATAAAATGTTTGTACTTTGTTACTTCTTACCATAGCCATATCATTCTTTCGTTGTATTCAACTTTCATCAGCAACAAGATTCAAATCAGTCTTTACCTCATCTGTTCAATAGGACTGAAAATCCGACTGTCTGACCGACATCCTTCGGGCAGCTGGATATTATCACGACAGAGGATGGAGGACTCTCCTCAGCTGTACATCTCTGAATTTGGAGACAGTGAGGACGTCGACGAGGAAGAGGAGGAGGAGGAGGAGGAGGAGGAAGAGGAAGAGGACGACGACATTTATGAGGAGGAAAGAGACAACGCACACCCTCACGTACAACCAGATCAGGAAACTAAGAAAGACTGGGACTGTTTTCTCTGCAAGCACTGTGAGCAGCGATTCACCAGCAAACAATGCTTGGAACGACACATACACACTCACGCTTCGGCAAATGACAACACACAAACGCACAACAGCAATACGGGCATCATCTCTTTCGATTCAATTTTAAGTCGGCAGCAGCATGTTAAAACGAACCCGTCGGATTCCGAAGGCTCAGTGATGCAACTTCATTCTTTATCTCCCTCCAGCCCTAATGCTTCTATTATGTCAGCACCAGATCTCGCTGCTCACCCACAGAAGCCAGGAGTCTTAGAGGGGCATCATGCCTGCAAGTACTGCGAAAAGATATTCACGACACATACCAACAAGCGGCGCCATGAACGCAGGGTCCACGAGAATCACCTACAGCCCACACATGTGGAAGAAAACCCAAAGTCCAATGAAGAGGATCTTCAGAAAATCGTCAGTGAATCATCTCGCCAAACGCAGCTCAGTGACACTACAGCACCTGTGGCCGTCCAGGAGAATGTAGTGGAAAATACAGAACAGTACATGTTAGACGTGTCCAGTGATATTGCTGAGAATCTCAGCTTCTACATTGATGGGAAGATAGTGTCAACGAGTAACTGTGAAGCAGTGGAGGTTCTCTCTGGGTCTTCAGCTTTAGTAGGACTGGATGGCCTGATTCTCGACCACGCCCACATCGCCCACCACGTCCTGACGACGGACTCGGCCGCGGGCAAGGAAATACTCGGCCAGCCACTCGCTAAGAGGAGAACGGCCACGCCACCTCTCCTGCCACAAATTAAGACCGAACTAGAGTCAGAGGTGGTCGTGTCTTCATCCTCGTCGTCACTCGTATCTTCTTTGATAGAGAATTTACTGCCCCAGAATACAGAGTCTACAGTTGTGCAAAATGAAAGGACAGTGTTTTTGTCACCAAAGCTGAAGCAGCTCCTAGAGAAACAGGAAGGCCTTAAACCCACACTCGCCCTCATCACAGATAGCCAGAAGCCATGCTCCCCGGTCTCCCTCTCTGTTTTACCCTCGGGAACGGGCAGGTTTAAGAGGAGAACTGGATCTCCACAGCAAAATACCTCAAATGAAGATGCGTCGATGGCAGACACGGGAGATTTTGATGCGAGTACAGGACAGGTGGAGACTCGTCGTAGTTCACCTGTGCACCAAACAGTGAGTGAGATCGCCTCTGTATCAGAGTCAACAGTGAAGCCTGTTTTGACGGAGAGCTGGACTCCCGTGACCAGCGGAAATTCCTGCAACCAGCAACCTCTGGATCTTTCTAATGCGGTCAAAAGAAATGACGACGTGGCTTCAGCTGATGCTGCACTGGATTTAAGTTTGCAAAGAAAAAGCCAAGGTGACGCTGAAACTTTCAAATCAGTTTCACGGGCAGATTTAAATGCGGGCTCCATGTGCGTGTTGGAGCAAGCGTTGGCAAAAATCAGCGAGCAAAACTTAAGCCTTGTGAATCCCAAGGCACCAATAGTCACTGACTTCACTATAGTCACAAGTTCAGACATTGTGACTCCAGTGGAGTCGCTTGCAGAAGGGCTTGTTTATAGTCTGACTCTGCCTCCCAATTCTCTGACTCCGTCGTCCACCCCCGTCGCCCTGCAGCCAGCGTCACCGTGCACTATAGCTTTCGCTTCACCGGCCTCGCACACCGTACTTCCCTCTGCACCTTCATTAATCACAGTTCTGGCACCACCCCCACCCATTTCCAACACTCTTGGCCAGCCTATCCAGGTGTTGGCCCCAAACATATCATCTGAGCCCCTGGTCATTTGTGCAGATAATGCATTAAATTCATCAGATTGTGATTTAACCAAGGCATTCGCCGCTGCAAATTCCGCAGGTCTTGTCGCTCTTTCCCAGCCCCTCAACCCGACTCTCAATCTGCCCGGCCACGTGTTCCTGGCTGATCCAATCGCTCTCAATCCACCCATGATGGAATCCACTTCTGTGTCAGAAGTGCCGTTCACGCCCACTGTAACTTTAAATGATTCCCTGCTCAACTCTTATAACATTGCCAGCAACACGGTGTTGATCGAGTGTACAATAGCTCTCGAGGCCCCGGGGAGTGTCGTCCCTTCTGCGATTACCTTACAGGACAACACGGCTGAGCCTCCAGCTCCAGGACAGATGCTTGTTAATCATGTGGGACAGCAGCAGATTGTATCAGTGCCCAACCAGCAAACTGCAGACCCCACTATTCTTGTGTCGTCCATTGAAGAGTCAGTATCTCTGTCTACGACCAGTGCTGTGATATCTGATAGCCCTGCTGTTGCTGAGTCAAGTCCCGACCCTAAAACTGTTGTTGATGCAGAGCCGCCGGTCATAAAAGTTGATGAAGCGGCTGACAATTCTCTTCCCACATCTGAAATCTCATCTAAAGCCTCTCCAGCTCCCGAGGAGGCAGAAGAGGAGGAATCCTCAAATAACACGACCGACGACGCAGAACAGCAGACTTTCACTAAGAATTTCATCTGCAACGTGTGTGATAAGCTTTTCCATTCAATGAAAGAACTTAGCCACCATGTGGGCGACCACGCTGATGAATGGCCCTACAAATGTGAGTTCTGCCTGCTGCTCTTTGGCAAACCCTCTGCCCTGCTGGACCATCGATCAAGCCTTCACGGCGTCGGAAAGACTTACGTTTGCAGCGCGTGCTCAAAAGAATTTGTCTACCTGTGCAATCTGAAACAGCATCAGGAAGAGCTGCATCCCGGCCAGCATTGTACGCACACGGAGGAAGAAAAGGGAAAACTGAGGCCTCAAAACTACAACAACTCCACTAAGGTCGAGTCAGAGCCGTGTGGTTCGGACACACAGGAGGAACCCAAAAAAGCGGTGAAGAAGGAAGAGGGCGAAGTCGACGTGGCTGCCGAGGAACTGTTTACAACAATTAAAATTCTGGCCTCCGACGGAAGCAAAATCAAAGGGCCTGACGTTCGGCTTGGCATTAACCAGCATTATCCCAGCTTCAAGCCTCCTCCTTTTCCTTATCATAACCGGTCACCTGCAGGCTCGGTGGCCTCGGCGACCAACTTCACCACCCACAACATCCCACAGACCTTCAGTACTGCTATCCGCTGCACCAAGTGTGGGAAAAGCTTTGATAACATGCCAGAGCTGCATAAACACATCTTAGCTTGTGCAAACGCCAGTGATAAAAGGCGATACACACCCAGAAAGAATCCTATCCCTTTACGGCACTTTGCCAAAACTCAGAACGGAGTGCTGTCAACAACTAATTCTACCAACAGCATAAACGCTTCAAACCGAGTCGGCCAGTCCAACAGAGCCAAGCCCAACCAGGAGACGCCGGTAAAGTTCAAGGTGCTGAACAAAAGAAAAAAAAAGTTGGTTCAAAGGGTCATGCCGCAGAGGAACAAAACCCTCCCTTCGTCGAATAAAGTGCCGCCCGCGCATTTGGACGAGCAGAATGAAATATTCATCTGCCCCCACTGCAGCAGAGAGTTCACGATGCGCCGCAGTAGAACCAAACACATGGCCGTCTGTCCCCGGAAACCAACCGAGGCGAAGAAGAGGAAAGACGGAGGGATCTCCGTGACGAAGGAGAACCACGGACACCTGCGCAGAGGCGTTTCCCGAGCGGAAGAGAAGCGGCAGTCGTCCCCTCCTCACAAGACGAGACTCCAGACGTCCGGCTCTGCGAAGAGAGCCGCCGTCCTCCCCGTGCAAACCCTCTTCTCAAACAAAAGAAGCAAAATCATTATAAAAGAGAGCTCGCAGCCAAAGCAAGAGGCCGCCAGTCTGAATGAACTTCCCATCGTCCGCACCTTCAACCCTACCATGCGACAGTACGGCAGGGTGCAGCACGGCGGCAAAGGAGCGCCGATTAAATTCACCGTGGTGAAACCTCAACGTGCGCCGCAGAAGGACGACTTCGGCAGCGCTGGGCAGAGCGCCACCGCATAACGGCGAGCAGCAGGTATGTACGAAGAATCCAGTGTTAACCAAGGGTCAAATGCCACACTAATTACAAGCAACCTCTTCCATCAATCTGTTTTTCAGGCCTCTGCTGAGTGAATCCCCGTCAGCGATCCAAAGGTGGAAGAGTAGTAACCACACTGTAAAACCCAACGGCTGCATCGTGCTGCAACTCGAAATGACTGAAGAGACGAACAACGTACAGGACGCTGCATAACCCAGTGTTTGAATGCTTTCGTAGTGGCTCCAAGTTTTGTAGGTTTTTCTGCTTTTGTTTTGCAGTCGGCGGCTTGGATTTTGCACTCGGAAGTTAGTCTGACTGCCACATGTCACAAATTGGGAAGGAAGAACTGAGGTGGAAGGGCTGTTCTCATTTCCTACACGGTGGGTTATTTAGCCAGAATGGCAGGTGGCAATCAATGTCAGCATGCATTTGCACTTTTTTCCTTACCTGTTGTCTGTGGCCTTTTTTGTTTGAAACTCTTAGTGCATGCAGTCTGTGAACTTCTATTACAGCTACATTCATTTAACAATTATGTTGATGCAGTTGGGCCGTAAACACTGAACCTGATGATGATCCTTCAGCTTTGTAGGCGTTAACGAATTTAAATGAAGACACGGTAAATATATGAAAATGTGAATGTGGATGATTGTTTGTTAGCACAACACTTACCAACAAGAATGACCTGCTCTGTAGTGCAACGTAACCTTTGCCTAAAGACTCCTGTCAAAATTTCTACAGTGTGATCTCAGCAACATTTAGCTGTTATGAGCAAACGCAGTTTCTCATTGTGAATGTAACGTTTAGATTTATTGCTGCGGCCGTTTTCAAATTTAAAATGATTTATTACCTGTTGGGATGAGCTGCTAACTCATGTGTTAGTATAAAAGTTTGAGAAATAATGCTTTTTACGTGCCATCACATTTAGTAGGATGCTAAATGTGGCATAACAGTGGAGAAATGTAAAATACAGCTCTGTGTTTCTCAGATGAAGAATTTTATTTCTGAATGATTGCGATTTTCTCACCTTTGGTTCTTAATGTTCTTATTAGTTTGCAGCTAAATCGTGTTTAATTTTGGGACCACCATCCCTCCATCCATCTTCTATGTAGCTTCAACCAGTTTGAGGTCTGGGGGGTAAAACGGGAGCAGATCCCAGTCGGGTTCACACAGAGACAGTCACACACACATTCACAGGGAAAAAAAAACAAAACTGAATGACCAGAATTACCCGGATAAAAAAACGCACATAACTCATAAACAAAACCAGAGAGCAGAGGGGAGAGTACAACTCAAATAAATCCTTTACATCTGGGAGACTGCAGAGTTTGGTGTATTTGCACGTCAACCTCTGAACAAAAGTCCTTTTAATGAATATCTTGCTGCTTTAACAATAGTAAGTTCACGTTTCAACAGCGTTGACGGAGCCAGCTCCAGTGTTTGGCGTCACTGCATTTATTTTTTTTTTCTTTCTTGTTTTTTAAAAATCCTAATATATTTTCAGTAGTCCAGTTCTGTTTATTTGCACCTCCTCTGAAGAAAATGTTGTTTAGTGGCGTTTCCCTACTCACTCAGTAGAAGTACAATGGAAGTCTTTTTTTTTTTCCTCATCTGTAACATACAAGCACTTCATCTCTATACTCTGTGTGTCGACGGTTCAATGTTTGTTTCTTAAAAAATCAACATGTATAGATCACAAAATGGAAATGTGCACATTTAAGAGTTTTTTTTTTTTGTTTTTTGCTGTAAACTTGTAGAGGTATTTGAAAATGTTTTGTGGCAAAAAAAAAAAAAAGTCACGATCCTCAAACAGTGTGATGCATTGCTGCTGTTTGATTTAAAATTTTTATAAGCTACTAATTTAAAGATTCACTGCTATACAGGGTAGATACGACACAGTGCTTGAATTGAGTTTTGTTCATTTGATTAAGTTGAAACTTGACAACGGTCTGTTTCTGACAGAGAGAGTCCTTCAGCACTTGTATTTTACAATTTTGCCTTTGAGACTCTTGCTGGCAGGGACTCTTTCCCTCAGACAGACGACAACACGTTGGATGTACAGGATGATTTACGAGACTGTTATTTAACTGTGAAAAGTGCTTGTAGCATTCTGAAGTGTACATTTAGTCATGTATATTTATTAATAATTTAAAGAAGAAAAAAAATCATGTTATCAGTCTTTGATCGTCCCCCATCCCCTCTCTGTATGATTTGCACTAAAGTTTTTTCAAGCGAGTGTTAAAAATAAATGGCGAATGTAAGTTTCTGTGGCGCGTTGTTGGTGAAGCGGCCACATGGTGGCACACTTTCTTCATTCTATTCTTCTATTCGTCCTTTTACAGAGGTGGATTACATAGAGGCTCCCATCTCTTTCACACTCCTACATTCTGTTTGAAGCATCCATTTACAGTGACATGTGTTTTCATGCTGATTTTGAATATAAAAAAAAAAAAGATCTCCTCTATCGCTCGTTAAAACATTTGGGATCTCATTTCAGTGCCAGGAAATCTCGACGTGAGCGTATCTTCAGCAGCCACTAGCCTGTGACCTGCTTTCGGGTAAAAGAGATGAATAATTATGTAGAGTAGCTGTTTAAACATTCTTTATGTTTATTCAGTGTCAACAAGTGGAATGCATGAAATGGCAAACAACTGGAGCAAAGAGACAATTAAAAGTGGGAGTTTTTTTTATGTTGACTACAATATTTTGAATACATTATACATTGTTATTATATGCAATATCTTTTACATAAGTGTACATTAAAGATGGATTAGTATTAAGTTTTAATGCTCAGGGGGGGGCGCAGAACCAGCCTGAGGGATGACGCGCTAATATAGTTTATTTTGTTTTACTAAGATTAGCAGGCTTGACACAGCAATGAGACCTGGAGCTCAACATCTGATGGCAACAACTTGCTGCAGTGGAAATTGTCCACTTTCCAACTGGGAAGAAATACTGAAGACTGCAGTTGTTTAGTTGAAGACAATTGCTGTGGCAAAGAGGATTTTAGATTGTCCATGGAAGAAATTGATTGCACTAATACAAAAAGAAACATTTATATTTGTCTATTTTTATATTACTTATACTACTAATGTCTTACTGATTTTCCTGAACTGAATTCAAGCTGGGCTGAGCCCTCTCAACTGAAATGAGGTTGACACCCCTGCCCTGGACCATAACTACTGTTTAATAGACGACAGCCAGTTATTTTTGGAAAGCTTTCGGGGTGAGGCAGACACAGTGAAATATGGCATTTGTATCCTTCATTTCAGTTTCATTAGACTGGGTACAACTCAGAGGAGGTTCAAGAGTATAAGTCCGTCTGACCTATTGTGACCAGGCTGTTAAGTATAATTGAATTTATGCTCTAAATAAAAATCTGCCACATTTGTGGCTCAGCTCAAATCCCTCTGTCCTAATGGGAGTTCTAAAGGCATTTGTTATATTTTTACATTTTTCTCAAACTCTCTAATCCATAAAGTAGTTCATTTTGGCCTCTCAGCAGTTTAAATAAGTCCTCGATAATAATGTTAATAGCTTTAAAATAAAACATTTTCTTTTCATCCTTCGTGATTCTAGATAGCCTATGTAGCTTCGCAACATCAGCTCTAATTCAGTTCCCCCTAACAAATGATCCACTTTGAGCCTCTCGTGTAGCATTAAATATTGTTTTGTAACCGTACTCCAGGGGCTCAGTTGAGACATTTGCATAAAATTTGATGAGTCAAGTTGCGAGTGGGAACAACAAGACATGGCACAAAAAAAAAAAAATTCTCCAGAATATGTGGGGATTCAATTTAGCAGAAGGAAGTATACATGTGACCCAAGGCAAAAACAAGAAGAAGAAGGAAAAAAAAGGAGAAGCAGCAGGAGCATCTATCCTGCATTGCACACCACAGAACTAATCTGCACCAGTTCACTGTAGAGGGGGAAGAATCTAATCAGGGAAAATTAGCTGAGCAGGGAAATGTGGGGACAAAGAGTTTAGTAATAAAAATAGACTCTCTAAGTTTACTTGTATAAAAAAAAGCTCAAGTGGGGGGAGGCAGCAGGAAAAGTTGGGAAATCAAGGGAATGGATTTTTACCCAAATAAAACAATGTGGAAAGTAAATCTACTAAAAGACAAATATTACGGATTAAATTCACTCTCATGTGTTAAAAAGAGGTTTAGTGGTTCAAGCGCTGTGAGGATGGGGCCCCATCCTGCCACTCATTCACAACCCTTCTGACAAAGACACTGAACTCCAGGATTTTCTATCCCAGAGGGAAATGTAACCACTGAGCTGCTCTGATGCTCATGGAAACTATTTGAGGCCCGAGAATGGGAAAAAAAACAAAACCCCGAAAGATTCCAATGAACCAAACCGGCTGTCTGCACTGTTTGTAATCAAGGACGGATTATGAGACGACGGACTCCCGGGCACAGACTTGTAAAAAGGCCCCCCACTGATCTCAGAAGACACTCCGACATAAAGCGACTGCAGATGACACTACTGTGTCTTCAACCTTTGTGGCTGCTTCACATCTCTATGTCTCTTTTTTTGTCCTTGCATTGATTTTACATCATCTTCTTTCAGGCTTTGTCTCAAACTTTTCTCTTTATTCTGTGTACCTTTGCTGCAGTTTTACATTTATTTGCAGTTTCAACATTCCCTTTGTGTTTTCTTCTGCATCTTTTTTTTTTTTTTTTTGCTGCCATGTTGCAGAGAATCATTTGTATGTCTTGCATCTATTTGTGTCGTTTGCACTTGTAAAACTTGCATAGACAACATTGAATTGGTATGATTTGGAAGAGGTCTGCTGATGAAGCTCGGAAGGGGAGAAATGGTGGTGAGACTGGAGAGTGACCATGAAGAGCTTAATAGTCTGAACATAACATGAGTTTATCTGAAGAAGAAGATGAGTGTTTGATGAGTGAGTTTCAGATTATGGGCTTCGTGTTCTGAAACATTCAGTAACATGTTTCTTCAATGTCTTAGAGGGGATTTGGTTTCTTTTTCTTAATGTTTCCAGGTAGTTTATATATCACTCATTCTTTAGCTTTTTTTCATTTTTTAATATCCAACTTGCTTTGGTCTTTCTCGTTAACAAGACAAAATGTCAGGATGTATCTTTAAAGGAAGGCTCTGGGCTCCCTGCCTCTTCAGGATTCTTGACCTAAGCTTGAGTGGGATATTCACTAACACATCTGGATGTGATATCCTATAATTTTTTGGAAAAACATGTTACACCTTCAGTGTAGTCATGGCTCAACAAATTAGCAAAAAAGCAAATTGGCTACTTAAACATACATTTTTGTCCACTGTGTTTGAATAAGAATTAAAGTGAACAGTATCTGCACATATATTTTTCCATATATAATCCAATTGGTTGGGAGATCCTTGTAAAATCATGGAAACACAGTTAAGCCTGTGAGTTTGAGAAGAACCTGATTCTCTGTGACTCTGCTGCGCAATGAAAAAATGATACATTTTAAACTCCTGTTAAAAATAAATAACTGTTAAAAGCGCTCCAGGCGAAAGCAAGCCGCGCTTTTGATGTGTCAGTATAACATATGGTCCTTTCTAACACGTTCATTTTAAGTTAGCTATTGGTAATTTTAAATCACTGTCAAGGAAAGCAACATAACAAAACAGCTTTCATGGATGAAGTGTTTTTTTTTTGCTAAAGATAATATCTGCCTTTTAAACTCACCAAAGAAAGAAAAAGAAAAACAAAATATATATACACAAATGAGTCTTGAATCTATTTAGCTATGTCTTCTAGTTTTAAAGGCTTTGCAATGTGTATTATAGGATTTCAAAACTTGGCTGTTATGCCAGAACTCTTATTGGTTTTACCCTCAAGCATTCAAAAACATTATTGACAAAGTAGTTTACAAAAGTACAGAGATGCACTTTGAAGGTTGTGAGACAAGCAGCAGGTAGTAAAATATGCTGTATGGCTGTAAAGAGCGTAGACACATTGCTCCTATATGGACTCCAGCATCCCACTGCAAGGATCAGATATACAGAACAAAATTGACAAGTTTTGCTTTGATCGTGTTAAAAATGCATTCTGTTCTTTTTGATTAGCCATGTTGGATTTTGATCTACATTAACTTCTGTTGTTAGTTGAGCTTTTCCCTCCCTGGGTTACCAGAGACCTTTTTTTGCTTGAGGTCACAGCTCTGCTTCCTGAATATGGAATCTGCTGTTAGAACATGTGATCTAAAGAAGAGGAATGGAGTACAAATCAGGAAAAAAACTTTTAAAAAGGTTGTTTTCCTTTTGCTGCCAGAAGAACTTGAATGAACTGAGGAACTGAGCTTATTTGTGGAGTAAAACTCAGTTCACTCAGAGCTTTATATTGTATAACAAAAGTATAATTCAGTGTTTTACATTGAGTGTTTCTTCATTGTACAGCCTTAGCTTGTCTCAACTGAACCAGCTACTGAAATCATAGCAGCTAGACTAATGTGTCCTGTGGTCATGTCAGCTTTTAACGTCAAATATCAAGCACCATCAGCTAGTAGATAAGATAGATTTGGTTGCTGCATTTTACTCTTTAAAGAATGTATTATCTTTCAGGGAACGTCTTTGTATGTCCTGATGTTTGATGATGAATCAGACACTCTGCGCATGGCTCCAGCACATTTACAGGTGAAAGGTCGTCGTTCTCTGACTTTAACTGGCCAGATGTGTTATTGTTGTCAGCAGCGATACTGGTGTGACTTTACTGTCTTTGGGAATACTGAATATTTTCACACTCGCAGTTTGTGATTGCTCAGAGCTATGTTTGTTTCCTTTTCCTGCTCATGAAATGTGACACAAAGCGAGTATTTCATTCTACATTTCATTAAGTAGAAATGCCACGTCTCTCCGCTAGTGATTGCATCAGCTCGACAAATCTGCAGGCATCATGTGTCACAAACAAGGAGGCTAATCGTAAAAGCATCTCCCCATGGAGGGACAAATGGTGACATGAAACACAGCAATCATTCCAGATTGTGCACTTGAGTTCAATGAGAAACTCCTCTTTCTTACTTAAATTCATCATGAACTGATAATTGACTCCACATCAACAGGAACTGATATTCCTGCCCGCAGTCACCAGGTCTAAGTGCTTGCCTCTACGAGCACGCGCTTACTATAAAATTATTACCCCACGACAAAGTAATCGCTGCCTAATTTTAACCATTCATCAACATGCGCGGCAGTGGATGTGAGTGTAATTGGAATTGTGCAAAGCCTTTATTTGCTTGGGGCAAATTATGGAGGAATCCAGGGGAACAACTTTTTTTTTCTTCTCTCTATTCAATTTCAAGTGAGTGGTGAAAAGAGCAGCATCAGTTTGTGACACTGACATATTATTGTAATTGCCCCAACATCCCCTCGTGTCATGGCTGTAATACAATGCAGATTCGCACACCTCAGCAACAATAGCGAAAGTAACTTCTCTGTAAGCGCTTATGGGCTTGTTCTCCTGCTGTCGACACATATATTGTCACTTTTAGATAAGCTTTTAGCACTTTCGTGACAAATGAAAGCGAGTCTGGATTTTCCACTGCTTTGTTCAAAGCTCCAGCAAATTGGTTTTGACTTAAATTGAACACATAAGGTTGAGAGCATTTGCTTTATAACAGCCGAAAGCTGTCAGATTTTATGATCAAAGCAATTTAAACCACCGAATGTCCTTTTAGTAATTAAGAATCTTGCACAAGTCCAGTTTACAGTCCCTGGGAATCAGAGATTAGCCTTCAGGTGGTTTATTTAGCGGCAGCACCTGGCTGCTGATTCTCTTTTTTTTTACCGTGAGGAGCTGTGCCGGTGCAGCGACATACCGCAGCCCTGAGCTACAGGGTCTCCCAGAGCTCACAAGCTCAGCAATAACTTCAAACTGCGATACTGCATTTGTATGCTCAACACAGCTCGGGATGTTAGTCCAGGGCCATGTTGAATTCTCATAGGAAGACATGATGAGACGTGAGGACACACGATCAGAGATAATCAGGAAGAAACAAAAGTCTCGGGTGTTTGATTTCCCATTCGTTAATTTCGTCATTTTTATTGAGAGATTAATAAACAATATGAATACCGGAACGAGTCAGGAATGCAGGGATAGACGGATTGTAATTTATTCTCAGTAGAGATGAGTTTTGATTCGTGAGAAGCCATAAAAGATTGGTGAAGGATGAAGTGTATCATCAGTAGGTGCAGATTAAGTTTTCATGTGCAGGTGAACAGTGCTGGAGATGATGACAGGACCTGTCAGGATCACGGTGCTGTGACGGAGACAGATGAGAGGCTTCTTGTCACACCACCTCTGGCGAAGCTTGTTCAGATTAATGTTACTGGGCTGTTTTAAAAAAAAAAAAATAAAACTTATGGGGTGTGTGGATGTGATCTTTGCAGCAGCATCGCCTTTAGTGAAAGCATTTTTTTTTTTTATCTGTTTAGTTTTCATTCTTTTTTTCTTTTTCTTTTTTTTACTTTTACAGTCAGAAACATTTGGGTTAAAGTTACATGAAGTGAAGTTCAAATGTTTGAACACTGTGCGCTTGCTGACTTCCTCCCCCATAATTTGCTGCCTCTGACCATTTTGATTAGTCTTGAGTTCAAAGGGAAGATGGATGTGTCTCTAGCATTATGATGGTAACCAAAACCAATGAGCAGCGCCGGTTTGAAGCAATAAAACCAACAGAATAGAGTGATGAAGTCCTTTTTATTTTCCCGATCCTCCCTCTCTGCATGCTGTTCATGCAGTAGCAGAATAGACATGGTAACGAGGACATTAATAAAGGATGCTGATTCATTTTTAATGATCCTCTGGCCCCTTTAGTTTGAAACTGAATTTTTTTGTGTCCGTGGTTGACTTTGCTGTTCAGAACCTCCTGTTTTGATCTGAGTGAGTTGGGGGTCGCTTGTGATGATGCCGATTTTCAAGCAAAGCTCCTCTCCACAAAAACCTCCATACACCTGACTGTTGTGTGTCAGTGAGAGATGAGAGAGAGAGAGAGAGAGAGAGAGAGTGAGAGAGAGTGAGAGAGAGAGAGAGAAAGCGAGAGAGAGAGAGAGAGAGAGAGAGAGAGAGAGAGAGAGAGAGAGTCTCCTGCTCTCTGTATGACTGTGCACATCTACCTGATGTACTTATTGTTTGTGTGTGCAGGTCTGTGTGTGCGTGCATTTATAGATTCCATTTATCCAGCGAGCATCTCTTGTGGCAGGGGCGAGGTAATTGGTGGCAGATAAACAGCGCTTAACACACACACACACACACACACACACATACACACACACTCTGAATGCTCTGAGAACAGCAGCAGCTAATGGCTTTGGCAGCACTCTCACAGGGACCTGAAGAGCAATTAGGCTCCAAACTACACATTGTAAATCCCCTCTGATTATTGTGTGTGTGTGAGTGTGTGTGTGTGTGTGTGTGTGTGTGTGTGTGTGTGTGTGTGTGTGTGTGTGTGTGTGTGTGTGTGTGTGTGTGTGTGTGTGTGTGTGTGTGTGTGTGTGTGTGTGTGTGTGTGCATGTGTGTGTGTACTTGGCCTCTTGAAAATGAGCATGCACATCACTTCAATGTGTTTATGCAGGCATGTGTGTGCAGGCAAAGCAAGAGTGTGTACATCTATGACTGCATGTGATGTGTGTGTGTGTGTGTGTGTGTGTGTGTGTGTGTGTGTGTGTGTGTGTGTGTGTGTGTGTGTGTTCACTTACAAGACTTGAAGATTGCATCACTTTGACC
>OMNM01066168.1:39086-52584 GCA_900302745.1 Parablennius parvicornis | reverse complement strand
TGTGTGTGTGTACGTGTGCAAAATCATCTGACCTGCTGATTTTGACCCAGTCAGCTGGAACGATGGATGACAGCGAGTTTTTCACCTCAATCAGAAACTGAGGATGGAGGAGGATTGAGACTTTCATAAACAAGACAGCAGACAGGCAAAATAACATGTCGCCCTTGATTAAAGGTGGCACACACATATGAAAACACACACACAAAATCATCACTGTTGCTAAGTCTTCCACTCAACCGGCCATCAATCTCCTCCCACCTCTTTCACACTATTGAACACAAACACAGATGGTACCTCCTGTCCAGAGACAGTCATGTAGTTGAATGCGGGGGCCTTCAGCATCAGCCGGATGTCTTTTCGGTGGTCTTGAATTTCGTTGAGCACAGTCTGGATTTGCTCCGTTCGTTCCTGCAGCACCGGGAAGCCCGAGAGATCTGTGAACAACTCCGTCTTATTCCCCAACCTGCATGCACACGCGCACACACACGCACACACACACACACGCACACACACACACACACACATGTGATAGCTGTCAGCAACACGACACAGAGGCAAGGATCATACATAATCATATATTATGTGTTATCACCTGTGTGTTGTGGTTTTCAGCCCAGTTTTGTGGTATTGCCATGTGATCAATTAATTCCATCCATCTTCAAGTCTCCTTTGTACAGTTTAGAATTTTGGGAAGATGGATTGAGTTCAATCTAACTAACTATAGGTAGGTACCGGGATAAATAAAGACAACCACAAACTTACATTCATACCTACTTACAATTTAGAGTCAACCATAAGCCTGAAATGTATGTTTTTAGACTGCAGGAGGAAATCAGAGTACCCAGCAAACTCTCATCTGTTACTAATATCTGTAGAAAAGCTGTGAGCACATCAGTCTTGTATAACAATGACTGCAAATCAAAAATAATTCAGACCGTCAATGAAGCCTCTGGATATTTTTCCATGCTCCCAGTAATATCTCCTCTGTAAGTTTAACTAGAGGAAACATAGGTTAACATACAACCAAATTTTAATTTATTGTATTTATAACAATGTAAACAATTAAGAAAGGATCTTAGCATAGTATTACCGACAAGTTTAAAATAATGTAATCATAGATTCATTGCATTTCATTATTACAGGTAAATCAGTGGTTTAGTTGGAGGAAACCATACACACTTTGAGTCTGCATTATCATTTATTTGTCTAATAATTAATTTTGCAGCGACTGTTATGATATTTTGGGGGAAGAGGGTTTCTTCATTTTTTGGGTTAAATTTTGTTTAACCAATGCCCGGAAAAATAAACCCTCACTTCTTCCTCCCTTGTCTTCAAAAACATTCTGGATACTCACTTGGCTGCCTTCTCGTTGAGCACCTTGAGGAAGTTGTGGACTGGAACCAGCAGGTCAGGAGTGTCCAGCAAGATGCTTCGAAGCAGCACTGAGTTTATCTGAGACTGGATCGCGGGTAGCAAGGTCTGTAGCTCCAGCCCCAAGCGAGAAAGACTGCTGCTGATGAGGTAAAACTCCTGTGTGGAAGACTGTAAAACACACACATGATGAAGATGTGGATGTGGTTGAGCAGAAGGTGACAACTCACGAGGAATGAGAGCTCCAACTAATAAACTGGCCGTACACAAACCAAAAAAATAAATACCTTATTACTTGCAACAAAATGCAAACTGTTGTGTTTGTGTGTGCAGCTGGGGGATTCTGTGTGCCAGCAAGATTACAGCAGTAAATCTCACGTGCAATGAGGCAGCCGAGCTTAAAGACAACCTCTATCGCAGTGAAACACTTCAGTGAAACCCAGAGAGCGCAACTTATAAGTGACTTGAGAAAAAAACAAAATAAAGTGTCTGTGATTTCATCAATTTACAAGTGTATTATATAAACAGAACTTTAGGCAACTGTGAAAATAAATCAAAGAACAAAATGCTCAATGAGTACACAGAAGGAAAACCAGTTGGTGATCACTCTCTGCAAACCAACACACTTGCACACCGTTCTTTCAAACATGTCAAGAGGAGAAACCTGCAGTAGAAACAGGTGGTATGAAATCTCTCTGTCTCTTCTGAAATCTTCTCTTCTTGTAACTCCACACTCTCTTTTGAAATAAAGCCTCTGTAATGAAACTGCCCAATGAGATTGGCTGTATATTTGGCATTTGTGGATTTGTGAACAGTCAGTAGTATCCTCCTATTAACGCTAAATACCCACAGGACAAAGTTCAAACTCATCTTTCTTCAATCTGATGGGTTTCACCATCAGCACTAAAACCATCGCCCCGAATAATGCAACACGCAGCAGGTACCGTTTTCTGATTCCTCAAAGACCAATGCAGAGTCTTCAAAAATGAAACTAAAAGGCAATCAGCTGAGATTAAATCAAGCTAAGGATTAATCAATACCCTGCATGGAAAAGCTTCAGAAGGCAGCCGATATTGTTGATTGTATTGACTTCATATCTCTATTAGTCACGTTGCTGTATTGTACCAAGTCATGACCCTTAGGTTAATGAGGGTCATCGCTGACTATGGTTTATGGTATTAATCGCAGGCTGATGTTTTATTGCTACCCAATGTCAGCAGCCATTGTGTTGCTCTTTTAAGAACCCAAACAGACGACAATAACTGGGGACCGCAAGCATGGCCTCCCTCCCATTATGTCAATGGAGCTATAGAGACACGGGCCATTACACACAGGCCCATTTATCTGCAGATGGGAAAAATCACAATTAAGGGTTCTGTGAGTGAGTGTGTGTGTGTGTGTGTGTGTGTGTGTGTGTGTGTGTGTGTGTGTGTGAGTGTGTGTGTGTGTGTTCGTATTAATTGTGAATCCTTTTTTTCCATCAATAGATAGAAACTGAAAGCTGAACATGAAACAAAATATCAGGCTATGACTGGAGATCGCATACACACACATGCACGCACACACACACACGTGCGCACACAGCCACGCTCCTTCTGACATTTCAGAGACGAGTCCGATGGGAAATGACACTGTATCAGACAATCAGGTAAGTGCCACTGAGGCGAATGCTACCTGTCGTTAATCAAGAAGCGCGCTATAAAAAAAAGACATAGAGAAAATGAAGGTGAGACATTTTTCATGTAAACATACAAGTTATACAAGAACAGTTTTTTGCCTCCTCCATCAGATTTTTGTATCTTGTTTTTTTTCTTGCCACGGCATGACAAAAACTGACAGCACAAAAACAAGGTTCTAGTTGTGTGAGAAAATATCATGATTAAAAAAAAAACAACGATGAATGTCATACACAAGGCAGGGGATGTGTGTATGTGTGTTGCATTACCTTTTTGTGGTATATGCTGCAGATGCCTCTCTCCAAGTCGGGTAATCGTGAGAGCAGAGATCTGACCGAATTCAAAGTGGAAGAGTCAGACTCAAGAATTTCCTGCACAGCATCCTGCCTCTCGGAGATAGACCTACAGTTTTGTGGAGAAAAAGAAGTAAATCAGCCAAGAAGTGAAGAGGAAGAAAGGAAAAGAGTCAAAGAAACTGTTCAGTCTGTCGTCCCCGGAGGAAATTTGTCATTTGGAGAGCTGAATCAGTCTTGATTGAAGTGAACCATTTTGCCACCAGGGTGACATGAAGCTAGAACAAGTGAGAATCAAATCGCAACTGATTAGCCTCTTCATAAATTCCCACATTGAGTGAAAGTGGAGACTGTAGTGGTGTGAGAAAGTATTTATTCCTTGGCTGATTGAAGAAAGCTTTGCCAGGTTCGGAGCAAAAAATAGGACAAGCCAACCTGATTAAGCAAATCACACAAGCGTAATATGAATGAAGATTCACTGAAGTAAAAAGGCCTATCTGAAGATGTGGAAAAGTCATTGCTCCAATGACCTAAATAAGAAGCTGTGCAAAAAAAGCAATCAAATGCTTCTATGATAAGGATATTGATGCCTAATGTGAACAAGAGGCGATGAGTAAAACACTATTCATTGTAAAACTGTTTAGTGCAACAAATTCAGGTCCAGATCTGGACTGAGCCATTATAAAAATTTAATTTTCATCATTCTAAGGGCTTCTTTTCACAATTGGTCTTTCTGCATAAAACCCAGATGTGCTTCAAACAGACTAATAAGCCAACCACAGAAACCACAATGTTTTTTTTTTTGTCACAACATTCATGCACTACAGAAGTAGAATGGACTCATTTGGAGATTTAGTTTTACTTCTCATGTAATGAGAGTCCCGTTTTGTGGTCGTTTTCTAACTAATCTATTCACAAAATCAAAGGTATGACATTCTTATGTTTTGATTCAGTTAGCTGGTCTGAGCTAAGAAGTTAATTTCAACAACACTCTCTCCATGATCATTTAACATACTGTCCATGCAGTAATGTTACTGTTTTTGAATCGATCATTTTATGTATTTGTATTGTGGTTCTGCAGAACTCTTGAAAGCTCAGTCACTTTTGCTAGATTTCACCACCTATTTTATTCTTCTTGGTTAGAAAATAACATCTCTTGTGCACTGGTGGAATAACACACGCAAAGAAATGTGATGCTTTCCAGAAATATTTGGATCAACTTCCTCAATATCTATAACTTCCTTTAATTTTGGTGTCCACTTCAAGCTAAGCTTGTTAGGCCAATGTCTTGCTGCTAGAAATCATTCAGTGTTGATCTGGTTTTTTTCAATGCAGTTAGTGTGTTTTGGCTATTTTCTTGCGGATTTTCTTTTGGATGTTTGATAACTGAAGGTCAAGGAGAAATTTGTGTGTGTTTAAGCAGATGATCAAATCTCTGTAATCACTGTATTACAGAGGTGTGTCAAAATCTTTCTGTGAGCAAACAGGGGACAGAATTAACAGATAAAGCAGATTATGAGAAACTAAGTGATGAAAATAAACCCGACCTCACACTCAGTCATAAATGTATGTATTGTGAGTGTGTCTGCATGAGCATACATGCAAGAGTGTTCGTGTCATGTGCTACTGTGATGACTGTCTTGGAAATAATGTGCCTGGGTGTAATCTGGGTTTTATTCGTGTTGAAATTCTGTAGTGGAGCTATCTGTATAATCTGAAAGCATGCAGTGTCCAATCCACAGCGATAATCCCTGCACGGTAAGAGAGGAAGAGCCGCACATCCAAACACACTCACATGCATAACACACACACGCAATTAATATATGGATGGTAAAATACAGATTATAAATGAGCGGTAGATGTAGCAGAACAGCCGTGTGTGTGTGTATTTATGAGGAAGTCCCCTCGAAACAAAATATCTGTATCATTTCACCCTGAGTGTTTCTGGTAACAGGAAGTGTTCACACACGCTTATGAATACTTTTTATGTACTAAAAAATCAACACCAGGTGTGAATGGTTGTCTGCCTCTCAGTGTTTGCCCTGTAATAGATGGCGGCCTGTCCAAAATGAATACATCCTTCACCCAAAGTCAGCTGAGATCAACTTCAGCACCAATTAAGTTGGAAAAATTAGTGAAGAAAATCACTTGATTGATGCAATAAATGCATTACAAAACCTATTGAAAGGAAATATCAAAGCAGCTTATCTTGCAGTAATAGAAATAGAAGGTATTTCCTGGTCAGATTCACATTCAGCATTTGTAGGTGAAGAGAAACCAAAATGTCATTGATCAAACAAAACAAAAAGAAATATATTAGCGAGCATAGCCTGTTTTTGTCAACACAATTATATTAGTGTTTATCAGCTAACCAGATTCTGTGTTGAATTGTAGTAGGATAGGCTAAATGAGATATAGAATTGTTGGACGTTCAGTAAGTGTCTGACAAATCTCAATATCTACTGGTATGAGTAATTAAACTGAAATATATTAATTGAATATTAGATTTCTACTCTTGCTACTCAGTAAAAGCAGTGATTAGATAGCATGAATGCTTGCAAGCAATTAACATAAGAATCCTAACCAGTCATTCCATGTGGCCCAAAAGTGGCATTAGTGCTGCCTAAGAGGCGTCATTAGGGTGCAAAGAAAAGCCCTCGCTGTGTATGTGTGTGATCCAGGCAGCCTCGGAAAGCAGACAAATCCTCATCAATTCAACAGAGGCCAGAGGAGATCCTGTACTCACTGCGGATCTGTGAGCGGCTGGCTCACCCATTTCCTCATCAGTCTCTTCCCAAACGGAGTGCGAGTGTGGTCCAACACCCACAGCAGACTTCCCTTCACGCGACCATCTGTCTGCGAAGGAAAGAGCACACACAGCTTACATGCACACCGCAGTGTGCCAAATATTTTGGAGGGAAAAATAATGGCTGTTAAAGAGGAGTAGAGGTGAGAACCAAACAGATGACGAGAGCAACAAGCAGTCAGATAAAGCGGCTTATACTAAGAATAAACTCCATGTAAAACAAGAGGAACAAATCAAAGCACAAGGGCCCACAAAACCCAAAAGAGCAACAGAGTATCATTTATCAGTAGTAAATAAATAAATCACTGCAGATCTCAACCCAGATCATTTGACTCTTTCTTAATACTTGCCTGCCTCATCTTGCGCTCTTCATTCATTCTGCACTGTTTTGTTATCTGTTCTTGTGCAACATTTCACACATATTTGTCTCTGTTGCAGTTAAAAAAAAAAAGACCCCAATGAAATTACCTCTAAAACATGAAAAAAGACTTGGAGGAAAAACAAAACTGAAAGGAAAGGATGAAAAGAATTGCAGCTTCATGTGAAACGAACCTTATTTCTACAGTTTGCTCAAAAATAGTCAGGACAGTAATTGTACTGGTACGAGAACATATCTACTGGCCAGTTGTTGATGACATTTCATAATGGAAACTTAAACTTAGTAGTTAGTAAAAACAGGGGATGATTCCATTTAAACCTTCGATCATCCAGACTAACGTCACACCTAACTCTGCTAGATCAGTGACAAAAGCTGCACATTAAGATCTGTGTTTACCTGGTTGTTGAGTATTTCCAGGTTCCTGAGAGTGGCAGCATATTGTTTGATCTCGACTCAGGTTTCCAACAGGCTCTATGTGGATAATTACACTCCTGCATTTGTTTGCAGCATTTTTACCTTTCACTCTGAAGAACTCTCTCCAATTTGAATTCTTGGAGGTAATGGATCAGCGGCCCCAAGGCGTGCGCACACACACACACACACACACACACACACACACACACACACACACACACACACACACACACACACACACCCATACACAGTGGTGAAAAGGCAGAGAATTAGATGGTGTTGCAGTGAGACAGAAAGTGAAAAAGAAAAATGGCACAGTGTGAACATCGGACATGCTGAGCAAGTGTTTGACAAGTGATGAAATGTTGTCAAATAGATGTGCCAAATGTTACGTCAGGATCTGAACTGCTGTCAGATTTTACTGCAGACAAACGAGTGATGGGAGGCAGTTGTAGCTTGACACTATTCAGCTCAAGCTTTGATTTTATAGTAAATCAAACATCACATAGTGCAGCTTTGAGTGGACAGATGGATGGCAGTTTTGGCTTGATGAAAACAGCATTAATATTGACTTTCCAGTCAAAGAAAGCCAAAAAAAAAAAAAGCCATACTGAAGAAAAATAATTCAAGAAATGATGCACACACAGAAAGTAAGTGTAGAATATGATATACTGAGTAAAAATTAAAACATTAGACCTCTGTCCCATTAATCGTGTTATAACTGGCCACAGATATAATTATTATACGTTGACCAACATTTCCTATTAAAATGAATATTCTGATCGTATTACATGGCATAAACTTGTAAACTAACTGATTTGACTGAAATAAACAGTAAAAAAGAGTTGTGCTAGTTTATATTTGCTTCTTTGGATCCAAATGGAGTCCAAAGAAGCAGATTATTGAGTTAAACTTCAGATTGTCATAAACCATATGTGCTGCAAGAGCAAAGTGATCACTGATGTGGTTCAAGGGTAACGCACTTACTGTGTGAAACATTTCTGTGAAATGTTAATGAGTCTACAGAACAATGTTTGTATTTATTGCAAAGGCTTCTAGTTCAGAGACGGTACTGGTGAACGAGAGGCAGGCAGACAAGCTGAGTGACAGGAGAAAGAGGATTTTCTGTCTGATGCCCATTGAGAAGCTAATCCCAAGCCACAGGCCCCGTCCCTCTCTGATCCCATCCCACTTCTTTAGTCTGCTCTCACTTCGCAGCGCGAGCCTTTCAGGACACGACTGCAGGAACCTTCACTGCTTCCACCTCAGCTATCCCACGGTGAGTGATGGACTCTCCCCCCGTAACCTCTCAATCTTTTTCAGCTTCTCACCTTCTTCACTGAAACTCCTGTGGGTGAGTTTCAGTGGCTGTTATAATGTTAGTTTGAGTTATTTAACATATCACAGATTCAAGTTTGTTTTTGTGTGTCATAGTGAGCCACATTTGCTTTTTAAGAGGGACACAAAGTTTCCACAAAATGAATATTAATAATTTTGAAAGCTCAAACTAACAAATAATCCAAACAGCAACCAGTGGTCTTGCATAGAATGAGTCCAGTATTTCAATGAACCCGCTGAGCTTTTGCACCAGCTCCTTAGGTAAATATTTAAAACCTAATACCTCAACCCAATACCTGTTATTCACAAGAAATATCTGTCTATCAGCAAGTGCTCTGATCAATTGTAATGTAAAGCACCTTTCCACACTCCAAGAGGGATCAAAGAGTAAGTACAGCTGCCTCCCTTCTTTACATCTTGATCTTATCATGTCTGATGGAATCTTTTTAGAGAGACTTGTATCCCTTTAGCTCCATCCCCTGACCTTATTAGGATTCTTATACAATAATTTATGCAAGAGTTTGACATTTCTTACCAAATGGCTCAATCTTCTCATCCTATTCCTCTTTTATGCTTTCCACTATTTATTTGACTCTTTGACTCCTCCTCACCACCCACCCACACACTGTATCTGTTTGTCTTCCGGCCCATCTTGTGTAAACTCAGCTGACCACCTCAGGATGTCAGAAAGCATCATGTGTTGTACGAAGCTGATGCCAACACTAAGCTGGCACTTCAGATTAACTTCACCAACTGCTACTATCAGCACTGAGCGTACGCATGTGTGAATGTGGGCATTTGTGCTTGTGTGGGTGTGTGTGAGAGAGAGGAGGGAGGGGGTTAAAACAGACTTGTATCAGCAGGCTGGAACAGATACAGATTTTGCCAGATGATGTTATAGAGATGAATGTTCCTCAATCTGATTCTTATCAGAAATAGCACAAGTTGTCATTGTTGAAAGAAATGTTTTGCAGGTCTCAATGGTATTATGTGATATGCATGAATGCCTCATCTGATCATCTGAGCTGACGCTTGCCATCCGACCAATCAGAAGGCTACCTTCTGCTTCAAGCATAATCTCATCACACAGACTGCAGGCGTATCTGTTACTTAAGCATTTGATAGCTTAATGCAATTAGTTGCAACGTTTGTGTACCACTGAAGATGTGTGCTAATGTAGAATTAAACTTTTGTAACTCTGAGCATATGCCTCTCAAGAGGGATCTTCAAAGCAGATCAACCAACAGTACTTCTAGTTTCTCACTTTTTAAACTCTTCGGTAGAAAGATTCCCTATCAATGCCCTCTGCAGTTAAGACATTTAGGCCATTATTGCACCCAAGCACCTGTTCTTGGGTGGGCAGTCAGTAAAAGATGGTCAAAATACTTTAAAAGCATCTTCACACATTCTAGAGGTTAAAATTTTCATCTCCTTGTTTGCACATTGATAAACTTCAATACTAACTTATGTACAAGGTGCACCGGTACGGCATGCAGTTTGTGATCACTCAGCTCTGCTGTGCGTCTGTGTGCTGTCTGGTTTAACAGTCTGATTGCCAATTATCAGCTTCCTCTGAATTCTTCCTGTGACCTTTCGGCAGGATGCGGGTAAAGTTCAGGCTCCGTTAAACCAAAAGCTCATTGTGGAAGAAAGTGATACAAATAAACATAAAAACATGACCTGACATTTACAACACCACGGTGACACTACAATCAACATTTGTCTTTATCAGAATGGATATAAATGAGGTAAACACAGTGCTGCTATATTTTGAAATGGGACTGATGTTGTCACTGACTGTGACATATATACTGTCCTGCACAGATTAAACAAAAAGTTCCTCCCATCACCCCAGCGAGTTTGCTTTCGTTTATACTTCTTCTTTTTCTTACCAGGTATTACACAGACTGCGTAACCATGGCAAACTCTTTCACTCGCATGATGTCTGGCCGTAACACGGCAGTGTTGATGGCTGTGGGAGCTGGAACTCTGGCATCCGGATACTTCCTGAGTGACAGTGCTGCTGCTGCTGAGCGAAAGAGGATGTATCCACCCAGGTACATGTGTATGAGTACATTTACAATCAGCCATGGAATTATGACCGTCTTCTTGATATGTTGAGTGGGTTCCCCCTTTTGCTGGACAATAAGCAGCAGATTGTAATGCATGAAAGAAGTTACTTTTGCAGATGCAGAACTATTCTGATGCTTTCATGCAGCATGTTGTTCCTGTTTTGCTTAACTCCTGATGTTTTTTTTTTGTTTTGTTTTGTTTTGCTTTTACCACATAAACTTTCAAATGTCCACTTTTAATTCATATGTCCCCTCTACTAGCAGATCTCACCATAAAAATATAATAAAAGTTGTCCACATCACATCTCAATAGTCATAATGGTATGGCTGACCAGTTTGTGTGTGTCATTATTATTATTATACAGTCATTATCAGGAATGGCAATTTTAACAAAAGTGTTCCTGCTCACAGAGCAGCCAGCTGGTTAATACAAACACAGTCACGTTAGTGCAGCTGAAACAATGAAAATGTAATAAACAAATATGTATAACTTCATTTTCTAACTTTGCACAGCGCTGATTTCCCCGACCTGAGGAAGCACAACAACTGCATGGCAGTAGCCCTGACCCCATCCATGTATGCACGTCTGAGGGACAAGGAAACACCCAACAACTGGACTATTGACCAGTGCATCCAGACTGGGGTGGACAACCCTGGCCACCCCTTCATTAAGACTGTGGGAATGGTAGCTGGAGATGAGGAGAGCTATGAAGTAAGACTGCATTTTTGCACCAGTTGCTTTACATTCAGTCTCAAAAAACAAAACATATATATATAAAATTTTTCTTTTCCATCAGGTGTTTGCTGAGCTCTTCAATCCTGTGATCAAGGACAGACATAATGGCTATGACCCTCGCACAATGAAGCACCCAACTGACCTGGATTCTTCCAAGGTCACATCCAGGCCTCTCTTCACCTCTTTTCACGCAGCATTTGACCAGACACTGATTCCTGTATCCAATGTATTTACCTGATGTTCACTTCTCCTCAGGTCACGTCTGGGATGTTTGATGAGCGCTATGTGCTGTCATCTCGCGTCCGTACCGGCCGCAGCATCCGAGGCCTGAGTCTTCCCCCGGCTTGCACACGCTCTGAGCGTCGTGAGGTGGAGCGTGTGGTCGTGACAGCTCTCTCCGGCCTGAAGGGAGACCTGACTGGTCGCTACTACAGCCTGGGAGAGATGACTGACAGAGAGCAGCAGCAGCTGATTGATGTTAGTGCATGATTATAAAGTCTTGTACACACTTCAAAAGACATTATTATTTATAATTTTGATTACCTTTGTCATCTGATGTGCTTCCATACCTGTGTCCCTTCACTGGCCAACCAGGAACATTTCCTGTTCGATAAACCAGTGTCACCTCTGCTCACTGCAGCTGGGATGGCCAGAGACTGGCCTGATGCTCGTGGCATCTGGTAAGACCAAAGGAGCCTGTAGATCTATTCTAGAGGGAATATTACTCCATATGTTGCTTAGAGAAACACTGTAGTCACATTGTGTGCTAAAATATATTTCTTTTTTTAAATATAGAATTTAACATGCATTTGTACTTAATTTTTTTTGTAATACAACTGAATTAGTGGTTTAGTGAGATAATAATTACAAACAAGAGAAGTGCTCTTCCATAAATGTGTCATTTCATGATGTTTGCCTTTTTTGGGAAACAAAATGAATTAGTTAGAGATGAGTTGATTGAGATGATTGCCACTAAATATGAGACACCATTAAACGACATCATCATACAGATGAAATTGACAAAGAGATATGGATTTTATATCTGGATTAAAATGCTCAATAAGAAGCGTGTAAAACATTGTATGTATGTTTGTTTTTTTTCTCCTGTGGATGTATTCAACTCATTACATTCTTTGGCTTGTCCTTTTAACTTCTTCAATCAACCTTATTTGATTACATAATATACTGTTAGTGACTCATTAGTTATACTTTTCCTAACATGTGTCTAAATCAATCACATTTTTACTCTGCTTCAAATACGCTTTTGTACTTTCTCTGCCTCTATACATGCAAAACTATGATCATGCTCTTTAGACGTTCTCTACCTTCACGGCTAATACCTGGTCATTAAGTCTAGATGTCACTGTAAAACCTGAATCCTCAGAGGTATGACCCAATGAGCCAACATAGAAACTCACACGTGTGTTTAATACTTCTTTGTTGATAGGCACAATAATGAGAAGAACTTCTTGATCTGGGTCAATGAGGAGGACCACACAAGAATCATCTCCATGGAGAAAGGAGGGAACATGAAGAGAGTGTTTGAAAGGTTCTGCAAAGGTCTCAAACAGGTGTGTAAGTTTATTTTTACCTCCACCAAGGAGGTTATGTTTTTGCCAGGGTTTGTCTGTCTATTTGTTTGTTAGCAGGATTATGCAAAAACTCCTGATGGGATCTTCTTAAAAAATAAATCTGAAGATGTGTCTTGACCCAACTTAGATTCCGTTACATTTTGAGAGTGATCCGCAAAACAATCTGGATACAAAATAATAAAATATCAGAGATCCTGTTTTTCCCCTTTACAGTACTTATCATTGAGTCGTTTTCAAAAATCTCTTGGAGATCACATCGGACTGACTTGTAAAAATTCAGTGATCTGTAGGATAGTCATATCTAGTAGGGTGCAAAATTTCATCCGGATCCCAGAATAAGGTCAGGAAAAATTCTGGAATTTAACATTGAAAACCCCATTTACAATTTTCAAAAATCATAACTCATAGAATTTTGTTTGGATTCTTTTGAAATTTGACATGTATATTTTGAGGATCATTGCCCTGAATTGTGAATTGTCTGGATCCCATCCAGATTAACGATGTGGCGGCACTTTTAAGTTGGGAAATTTTAACATTGAAAACGCGATTTGGCAGATGTCTGCGCTCTCGGAATGCTTTTCTAATTCATCCTTTAGCACATATTTTCAAACAAGAATATAAAAACTATATATTGGAATTAATATAATTACCAAAAAACAGGTCCCAATAAATCAGAAGTCAAAACAAAAACAGCAAGTATTCTTTCTTGTAACTTGCAGGTGGAGCAGCTAATTCAGGAGAGAGGATGGGAGTTCATGTGGAACGAGCATCTGGGTTACATCCTCACCTGCCCCTCTAACCTGGGCACTGGGCTCAGGGCC
>OMNM01066159.1:6523-26928 GCA_900302745.1 Parablennius parvicornis | reverse complement strand
AGGAGGAGGAAGCAGAAGGGGGACCGGAGGACTGGTGCAAGGATACAGAGAGGAAGAGGATGCAGAAGAAGAGCCTCTGCCCACCATGGACTGGGCTGCCTTAGAGAGACACCTGGCTGGGCTGCAGTGCAGAGAGCAGGAGAACCATAACCTCAACCACAACCAGAACCACAACATGGGCAAGATAAACTACACCTCAGTGAGTGTGTAAAGATGGATTTTTTTGTGTTTGTATTTTTGTTGTTTTTTTTTTTTAGATTTGAAGCTTTTCTGTTTATGTATGTGAAAGGTCTCCCTACACATGGAGTACTGATGCTATAATCCAACAGTTATCCACGTCAGATGGGCCCAACAAACACGAGGTTAGGTTCACTGGAGTAAGGAAAAAGGATTAGTCGGCTAATGTAGCGCTAAGCTATCTGGGCCAGCTATTAACTCGACCATCACGGAAGTGTGCACAGCTGGAGGGAAGGAGAAACTGTGGAAAAACAAGGGTTCAGTACATCTTACTCCAGATTCAAATAGAAATCACCAGAAAGCAGGCAGATTCGGAGAACCACTTTAACTGTCACAGCTGAAGCACATTAAAATACCAGACCAACGCTGTTCATAATCATTACGACTTGATGACTGCAGAGAGTCTTGTGGCAAAGATTGGTTGTTGACCTGAGAGACTGACGTTGCTGTAACCTAATTTCTCTAACTCGACCAGAAGAGGTCAGTGTTGCATTGACATTGTACAGGAAGCATTTCATGTCAAGGGAGCGCCCTCAGCTCTGATGAATGATTATGATTCATTTGGATATATATTACATCACTAAGTTTAAATCATAGTCTCAGCCATGAAGTGTGGTTATTTATTGTTGTATGACTCCAAAAGCCTGTAGCTTATTATTTTTGGGAGGAGTAGGAGAAAACTGTATACAGCATTTGGAGTTTCATTGCAAAGACTTGGCTATGTTGATGGGTATAATAAGTTAAGTTGAATGCCTAAGCTAGATTGGTTTTCTCTATTGATATGCGAGCACCGAGACCTTTTCTTCAGTGCACAGGCACAATGGCTGCGGCCTGTGCTATTGTGAGTGTGTTGTGTGTCTTTGATTGTCTGTCCTGGAGGCCCCCCCTCCCCTGTCTCCCTGAGGCATGTGAGGAATGCAGCGGGAGATGTGGGGGGATGAGTGGAAGGAAAGAGGGAGGAAAGGCCAACAGAGGACCAAGCCATTTACAGCCACATGGCTCGTGTGTGTGTCAGTGCTTATTACCTGCTGTCCATCTTCAAGAAGAAGAGCTCTTCCTGGTATGCTTAATGTTGGGGAAGTCCGGTCTGGCTCTCTCTATCTCCCTTGAGGCACCAAACTGTGATATAATTGAATTCGGCAGAATAAAAGCTCATGCAAGAGAGCTTCTCTCCACATGGAGCCCGTAATTTGGTGCGTAAACAAACACCTGAATACACACATATGATCCACATCATTGACATATTCTTGGTCTCTGTGGGTGTCTTACATGTCCACACATCAACATAGTTTTGTATAGGGTCTGATAGAGATAGAGCTGGTCTGCTGACAGCAGTGCATCCACATCTAAGTGTACCCCTCAACAGATATAAATGAAAGAGGCTTTTAGTGTTTGATAGTGTGGATAAGATATTGGAATTAGATGTGTAATCCCACCTGAGCACGGAGCACAGGTTATATACTGTGGCACAGCATCATACCCTGGACCATCCAACTCTTAATGTAAAAGCTACTCATGTGGATTCATTCAGAGCATATTTGAGCATATCAGTTCAATGTGTTGGTGAAAATCTTTAGTCTTCCTGTTTTTGGGACATCCACATGTGGCAATAAAAGATAGCATTCTTACTGACCCTCCAGTAACCTGCAAAACAGAGCAAACAAGTGGTCAAGTGGCAATTTAAAAGATACTCCCACAGGACATTTTTGATTTACTCTTGTTTCGGGGGTTATCTGGACGTCTCAGTTCAAATTTGCCGGACTTGGGAGACACTGGAGAAATGGGGTCAGGTGCTTTTAAAATGTTGTTAAATATTTACAAATCCACATGGGATCCACCCAGCGAGACAGTGCGTGCGTTCGGAGGGGCGTGTCTGTCTGGGATGTTGCAGGGGTCCGATGGGACAGAGATATTCATGCTTCAGTGTAGCTTCAGAAGCTTCTGTACTTTCCGAACGATGGGATACAGTGAGGCACACAGCTAGTAATCTTTAGCAGTTGCTAAGTGCCTGGAGACTGGATTAGATTATGTGCACGCTTGTGTAAAAAAAATGTTTGTTTTTTTTTTTTAAGTTAGGGTTAACCCTAACCCTTTACACAGGTAGTTTTTATGTATATTGCATGCCCTCTTTCAGCAGCCATTTTCAGTACAGAGCAATTGACCTGTTCATACTCTCTTTCTAATGAACTGTAGAGACGCGTGGCCGGGACGTCCCTCAGGGACTTTATATGCACTAGGGGTAACACTACCTCAAACCCTTCATTCCACTGTGCATCCCACAGAGGTGAAGAATAATATTGTTCCTCCTATCCAGTCTTGAGGTTAAAATGGCAAACCTTGGGTCAGGGTACATGTCTAATTAACTTTACAAACTAAGACTCCTCCCTGTGTACTTTCAGAGGGACACACAGCAGAGGTATTAAATCTATGCCTACAGGCTACGTCTTGTTAAATCTCACAGTGCAGTCACCAAGACTTACTCACACAATTTGAAAACACCCCATGGGCAAACTGTGATTATACAGATAGGGACTGTGCTGAGACCTGCAGCCCCACTCCTGCTTTAAAAGTACAGAGAAGAGCTTTACTCACATACACACACAAAGAAAGTGCCGGTGGACTTGCCAAAGCATTTTCCTCACATGTCAGAGTTCCTTTTTTTTTTTCAGAAAGCAGGCTTGAAATATAAAAGGCTCAAAGTTTTTCAGCAGGGGTAGAGGGAGTTTGTTCTTTCCCAGCATTCTCAGTAAAAAGAGACACTTGCTGGGCCTTTTTAATGATATAAGTGGTGTTCACAGTCCAGCCCAGATCCTCTGAGATAAGAAGGCCAAGGAATTTAAAGCTTGTGACCTGCTCCACTTCTTCCCAGTTGATGTTCAGGCCTGAGTGCAGTGTGGTCCTGGACATCCCAAAGTCAATGATGACTTCTTTAATCTTCCTGGTGTTGAGGTGGTTGTCACTGCACCAAGCCCTCTGTGCTTGGCCCTCCTCCCTGTATGACGCAACATCACTGTTGCTGATCAGCCCCACAATGGAACCTGAGGGTGGTGATGCAGTCATGGGTGTATAGTGTGTACAAACTCATAACACAGCCCTGGTGAACACCTATGTTAGGGATGATGGTGGAGGATGTGGAGCTGCCCATCCTGACTTGCTGGGGTCATTTCAGGAAGTCATTGATCCACAGACAGAGGGAGGCACAAAGTTGCAGTGTCTGCAGCTAGTTGATCAGTCAGCTAAAGACTGATGGAGTTAAATACCGAGCAAAATCAACAAACAGCATCCTAATGTAGGTGATGGGGCTTTCAGTTTGCCTGAGAGCGATGTGGAGGGCGATGGAGATGGCGTTGTCTGTTGTCTTTTGGCCATGTACGAAAACTGATTTTGATGGAAGCCAGGTCGGATATGGGCCTTGACATGTTGTAGCACCAGTCTCTTCATACGGTTCATGATCACCAGTGTCAGGGCCACAGGCCGGTGATCATTCAACCCTGTGATTGCAGAGGATTTGGGCACTGGGATTATGGTGGCAGTTTAAGGCAGATATGGACTATGGCTTGCTGAAGCAGATGGATAAAGATGATGGTGAGGACTACAACAAGCTGCTGGGCACATGGTTTCAGCACCCTAGCTTGTGTTTTGCTAGTGTTGGATGATGGGGAGGCTGAGCATGCTCTCATGGTGTCAGCTGTGTGTCCTCAGCCTGTCTGCCGTTCTCAATATAAATTCCATAAAGCATTGTAAAAAGTTGATGGATAATCTGATGAAGTACAATTCAGGATTCTGAACTCTGCATTGACTTAAATCTTAAGTGCTTCACATAATTGCCTGGAAATGGGCAATTTTCGGGATTTCCAAGGCTATCGAGGCTTGTGACCAGCTGCTGCATCAGTAAGGAATTTAGGTGTTTGAAATGCCAGCCACACTGTGTCCCTGACCCTAGCCACCAGGGTGGGCTCTTAAACAAGGCCCCTACACCCATGACAGCTCCCTGGGCACAGCTTATTACTCCTATTAAAGTTGACTATGAATTGGATGGGTCAGATGCAGAGGAACAAGCTTGCCATTGGGATCAATAAAGTAAGTTTAATTTGTAATTACAAAATGGCACGTTCCAAAGTTACCACAGGAGTGAACTAAGAATATGAATTGCCAAACTGCCCATTTTGATTTCAGGGCATATCTGAAAGTCTGATTCTGTCCATTTCCAGCTGTGAGAGGACGTATTAGATCTACCTAACAGAAATGCCTTGCTCATTGCACCACATGAACAGTAGAAAGGCCAGCAGTCAGACCAATATGTGTAAAGCACTCAGCCAGAGAGAAGCACTCAAGGGCTGTGGAAACTAAAAAGAGGACAAAAAAGCAGAGAGAGGTTACAGAAAAGAGCAAAATCGGAGGGAGGCTGTTCTTATTTCTCTCTCTGTGCTCTGTGTTTATGTACAAGTTCAGCTGTTGAACTGTGGACGCCACCCTCCACTAACAGCCTAACTACTAGTTTCAGCCTGGCCTCAGACGATGCCACGTCAAGTGAGAGAGGCTGCGTGCAAGGAGAAGCAAAATTGTAGGGTTTAAGAATACTTGAGCGAGTTGTAGGTGCTATATATAAACTTCATGCATGAGTTTGATTCTTATTTAGTAAAACAAAGCAAAGTGGTTTTGAAATTGAGATGGTCAGGATAGATGAAACCTGAAAAAAAGATTGAAAGGAATAGCTATCAGCACGCTGCAACAATTAGCAACAAATGTAAGGACGCTTTAAACGTAGGGGCAGGACTTCAACCAGGTGTGGAGAACTCCTGCTGCAGCTCTGGTGTCTGGTTCAGCCCTCTAGGCACAATCGCTGCTCTTTGTGTATATCTGAGTGTGTGTGTGCGCACATGTGCTTGTAGATACGAGCTGAAGCACGCCCTGCACACCCAATCTCATACACACAGAAATCCTTGCACTATCTCTGCTTCACAGTCAAGCAGACCTCTGCCTCCTGTTGGACACACATGCACAAACTCACCTCACTAACTCAAATCAAAGGATATATTTTTCTTCTCATGGTATCCTGACAGGCTGCCAGGGTTGGTAGATGTGTTTTTCTTCCCTTTCTTTTTTTTTCTTTTTTATCTGTGGAATATTTTTCATCTCAGCTTAACCTTGGATTCCTCACAGCAAGTTGGGCATTTAACTCAGGTAAAGTAGAAACATGACCACTTTGTAAAAGTGCGCTTCGGGTCTAGCTTCTCAAATAATGTTATGTGAGGGAAAAAAATTCAGGAAGCTTAGGCTCAAATTGTTTGGCTAAAGGTTCGAAATGTAATTGTAGCTTGGGGCACAGCATTCTTCTGCTGAGACGTGCCGTGTTCTGACTTTGCAGGTGACTACAAACTTAAATATTTAGATAGGAAAACAGAAAATAGAAACAGCTGCACATCTGTCTGTTCATCTCCATTTTCCCTTTAACAAAGAGCAGGTTCATGCTGGTGAGATTGACCATATGTGGGGTTGTTGCCCTCTGTTTTCATTTCTACAAACTGAAGGAATAATACCATGTGATTTGCCGTCCATGTGAATTTGAATCCTGCTTTAAATATGCAAATCTCTGCACTCAGCAACTATTTGAAATGTTTAAATCATCTGCAGAGATCATTTTGTGACACACCAAATCAAGCTCAAAGAAGCAGCTTCAGAATAGACCAGCTGATCAAAAACATACTGTAGCCTCTGGATAACAATGCCTTCTGTTAAGATCTGCTCTTGCACAGAACAAATGGAGTCATTAATCTAATAAGATGTAGCTGATACTTTTTAAGCTTTACCTGTTATGTTATCCCTTTTTATACTGGAAGAAGAAAGAAGAGAACAGAAAAGAAATCTTCGGACCAAGTTACCTTAAATGGGTAAAATCAGTGAAACACAAAGCTGCACAGTCAGTGAAGTCTCTCACTGTTGGCAGCTTAACATGCCCGATCGGCCAAAAGTGACGGATCGCCAACTGTATACTTGGTGTGTCAGAATCCAAAGATAGTCATGTTTGCTGTTGAAGAGTGTTTGTCACTAACAAGCGACACACTGACCTCTAAACACTGGTGAAAAGGTAAAGTCAGTTTCACGCCGGTCAACTTATGTCTGAGCATGAAGGTGTTGCTAATAAGGTGAATCTGCAATTAGGTATAGTCAAGTCACTGGGCTCACAGTGTTTATCTTCAAGCTGAAACGAGTGGAAACACTATATCGTGGGTTACTAAGTTCGAGTCTCTAAGACAGTCTCAGTGGGAGTGGTGCTGTCTCAACTGTACTTATCTGGTGTCAAAGTACACTTTAATCAGCTACCCTTTAACCTTTCCTCTTCTGAATCAGTAAAAAAAAAATACCATTCAATTTATATAGTTTTGCATTGTGTTAATTGCCCTTCAGTGTGGGTGATCCAAGTTTGAATCCCAAGTGTGGCAGGAAGGACATCTTGCACACAAACTAGCCAAAACTGCACTGTAATTTGCAATAACTGAAAAAAAACGAGTGAACAACTGAATGGTCAATAATAATAGTGATATTGCCAGGCATTTTTCTATGTTGACACAGACCAGCTTCACATGTGGGCACTTTAGGTAGAGACTATACAAATATGTTTGATGATCCACAGTCAAGTCATCAAGACAAGCCCTCAGAGAACAGATGAAAACACTGATGTGGTGGAGATGAATGGTTGTTTTAGTCAGAAAGGCATAGCCTGAAGCTACTAATTCTTTTTTCTGCAGTGGATCATCCTAGTACAAACACAAAAACTCAAACCAACACACCTTTCTCTCTGATTCACTCACTCGTGTCTCACCGGACTCTGAAAAAGGTGCACACAATACTCAGAGTTAAACTCTGCTTTCACGCGTGTTATATCCTATCTCGCATGGAAGTCAGCTTTGGCTCAACCTTATTTTAACACAGTGCTGCAAATATTCACCTTATTCTGCTTCCTCTTTTCATTTCTTTGTACTCCCTCTCTTTCAGACACGCCTTGTCCTTCACTATCGTTCCCACTGCTGTTTTCAGCTAATTGTTTTCTTCCTCTAGCTGTCAGGAGGCATTATAGCCTAATGTTCTCACCGAGCCAAAATCCAGCAGGAGACCATTTTCCAACCCTCCGCCTGGCTCCCCCTCTCTACCGTATGAAAACTATCAAAGAGGGGTGCGGGCTGTGAGTGGCAGAGCGTGCTGTGGAGGAAATAGGGATTTATGTAGCAGCGAGGAGACGGCCTCCAGTGTTATAGCCTCGTGTCACTCTATATACTGCAGTCACCGAAGAGCTGAGCCAAGTTACGCACATGCGAACACACACTAACTCACCGGCTGGCTTTATAAGTAAAATAAAGTACAAGGAGATAAAAACAAGGTTTATTTCCACACGGCTACAAGAAATTAAGATAGTGAGGGCGGCAGTTCAAGCTTTGAAAGATCTTCACCTCCCCTGGCTCCTTTCAAACTGTCACGTATGCGCACGCTCACACACATACATGCACACACACACACACACACAAAAACGCACACGCACATTCTTTGTGGCTTGTGTTTATATGGGGGCTTACTTGGGTGGAGTTGAAACATGAAACATTGGTCTTCTCTGCTCCTAATTATAGTGTGTGTGTGTGTGTGTGTGTGTGTGTGTGTGTGTGTGTGTGTGTGTGTGTGTGTGTGTGTGTGTGTGTGTGTGTGTGTGTGTGTGTGCGCGTGTACACGTGTGTGTGTGCGTGCGTGTGCGCGCGTGAGACAGAGGCAGAGAAGTGGGTTGCAAATTCGGTCTGTGTTTACGGAGCTAAAAATACAAGGCATGTTTAATCACGCCTGCACTAAAAGAGCAAGAGACTTTAAAGGGTAAAAAAAGGGGTATTTTTGTCTCTGTTTCTGAGTCTGTGTCATCTAAGCTGATCGTGCGGGAGCCTGTGTGTCTGTGTTTGTCTGCACGGCAGCATGCAGATGGGAGAGAGGCAGGGAGAGGAGGAAATTCTGTGCCAGGTCATGCCGAGAGCTTCATCTGTTGCTGGAGGAGAACTGAACACTTTCATCTCCTCGTGTCCCCACAATGTAGATAGAATCATTTCACTATAGTGCAGAAGTACTGCGACTAATGGTTATGTTATTTGTAATTAGTCTGTTTATTGTCACCAAATACAGAAAGCTGCAAGTAAATTTGGATTTAAGCTTCTGAACAAAGTATCACTTTTGCATAGCTTGTAATTACTGTTCTGGTGTTCAGCTGAAGCTCTATTTATATTTGTGGTTTTGTTTTCTGGAAGCATTCACATTTTTAACCTCAAACCCACAAAACAGCCAATACATGATGCTTCCGTGAAGTTATTGATGTAGAAAATGTGTTGCAAGCTAAATGCAGTCATGGTATCTTTGTCGTGAGGTATTCAGCACCTGAACATTCACAAACACTCATGAAAGTATAAAAATACCAGAGTAGATACGGTTCAAGGGGGAAGTGGTTTCAAAACACCCTAGCAGGATTTGTTTAGATTTCAATGAAACCAAAGCACCAAAGCTGGTTTGTAAGCAGAGTGAGAGCTGCTTGTTAAGAATTTTTGGTTTTCATGGCAGCATTCAAACAAGCCCCACCAACACAGACTGATAGTTTGTTTCAATTGTCAAACTTAAAAAAAAAAAAAAAAAAACAGCAATCCCTTCTCTATTTGATGATTATGGTTCATTTAGTAAAGTAGTTCGTCTTACAATCTCAAAGTTAGAGGTTGTATCCCCCCCACCTCACGCTAAACCCAGAGTTTCTCCTTTTTCCTATTCATGAGCGAGCACTTTGCATGTGAGTGTGTGACTGAGACTGATCATGTGTAGTGCATTGAGGCTGCTGAAGTAGTAAAAAGTCCTATATATTTAATGTCCATTTACCATTTCAATCAGTTAACTGAACAATGAACCCGTCACTCAGTCTGCAGAGGAGCTGCTCTAATCAGCTCTAATGGTGCTTCTTCCCACCATCTTCGATGTGCTTCTTTTCTTAGATTTTTCACCTGTTGTCAAGACAGCGAGAAGCATTTAAAGGGATCATTTCATGCCTTAGTTCTGTCCCTGCTTAAGGTTAACTGTGACTCACAGCTTCTGCTTTTCAATGATCTTCTTCACCAATGTACAACTGTAACTCAGTCATTTACTCAGTTAGAATATAAATGCTAATGGATTCTGATACCTTTAAGACTGTGAAACAAATATTAATACAAGCTGGTGATCACAGCATGTTCAGCCTCTCTACCACCAACTGCAGACATGCAGCCCTCATTAGAACAAGCTCTGGTGGCTGATCTTAGCACACACACACACACACACACACACACACACACACACACACACACACACACACAAACACACACACACACACATGCACTCCCTGCCCTTCCACATCAGTTCCTCCCTGTCAGAGCGAGCTCATTACCGCCAGAATCTGGCCCTCACACTGAGCCAGCCTGCTTTGCTATGCAGTGTTTTCACAATGGCACAAAATGTCAGCTCACTAAAAGCATCTGTGCTCCTCTCTTCCTACTGAGACGGCGAGGCGGGCCAGAAAACAAGAGGGAAGGAGGAGGAAGATGGATAAAGTGCCGAAAAGAAAGCCATTGTAGTTACACTGAAAGGCTGTTATGGGAGGAAGGAGCGGCGGATGAAGCTTAACAGAGAGGGCGATCTGTTTGTGGGACACAAAAGGTGTTACAGCATAACTGAGAGTCGTGTATTTTCCATGAGCCATACAAAGTATTACGGGGCTTTTTAACTTAACACCTACAGTATCATTTCCAGCTTAACTTGCATCCTACTCATTGAAGTGGAATGATGTCACTCACTCTGATCACTGACTTGTGATTAAATATTCATCGTTTTTATGCACATCTATAAATACACTCACATGGCAGCACCAAATACACAGAGCCTCACATGGGTGTTGTTTTGATGTGCAGGATGAGATGAGGGAACCAGGGATGAGAGGGGAACACTTTCTAATTGAACAGTTATTTCTCCCACTTCACTGTTAAACTATTGCCGTCACAGTTAAGCCTCAAAAATAGCAAGCAGCGCTGTATTTCAGTAGAAATTCACTGTTTACAGAAGAATATCTCAGAATGCAGCCAATAAGCGGGACGCTAAACTCCAGTCTGCCTGCCTTTTTATTTGTCTCTTTATGATCATCTTTGTTCTGTCTCTTCTTTGTGCTGACTTACTTCATTTACATGAGTTTGTTTTCATGAGCCTATTATATATTTAGGTTGTGCATGGGGAGCTTGCACACTCTGGAAAGAGAGATATTGTTTTCTTTTGTAGTGTGAATAAAAAACAACTGCTCTCTCCTTCTCCACCTGTGCTGTGACTCAGATTGTAACCTTGACAACCATGTGAAGGTCAGCGGTGGGAGGGCCTTTGGACTGACTGCTGCCATGGTGACAGCAGAAGAGAAAGAGGGGTGGTTTCGATTTTTATTTATCAAAGCGAGGTTCCTGGATAGTGACATCAAAGTTTTTCACTGTAGGGTAGGTCGGCATGCATGCACATCAGAAGGTGAAGGCAGTCCTGTGCATTTGTATTCAAAAGATTGAATCATCAGGTCACTGTGAACCTGAAACTCTTAAGATTTAGATACAGGAAGAAGGTGGATCAGATTGCAGACTCAACACTTTCTCACATTAATGCTCTTCTTTTCAGGAAGCTTCAAGATTTACTCTTGTCCTGGCTTCTGCTTGAAAATAGGTAATATATCCAAAGTAACATCTTGAGATAGAAGTTCAGATCCCACAGACTTTCTCAACTCTTTATGCCTGCTGAGTCATTCCATGTTTTCAGAAATTTACAACAAATGTGCATACAGAGCAGATTTCATATTATCCACTAACCATGTAATGCATTTGTCCGTACACATATATTCAGGAACACCGCTATTGAGATTACACTTTGTATCAGGTAGCTATTCTCCGGCTCAAGACCTTATTACTCTACTCTATAGCAGTTTTATTACAACTGTTTTGTTTGCCTGGAGCTCCCTCAGATTTAAAGGCTTTAGATAAGTTATCTAATCTCAAAATTGTCATAACTTTACTTTGAAGCCAAACACTGAGAGCCACATACACTCTGACCAACATATCCAAACCAGAGCCTCCATTAGAAATGGGACATTTTCAATGTATGCGCTAGATCTTAACAATTGTCTTATTCTAGGTTCCCTTTTTGACTACAATGAAATCCAAGGTGATTCCCGAGCTCCTGGTTGTTAATCAATACATAGTACATAGTACAAAACAGCTCTTCAAGTTTTATCTTGAAATCTTGTCATTGATTTCACAAGTGTTCCACGCAGGAGTCCAGAAAGCCAAAGCGAAATGACAGTTGGTAATTAAGTAAATCTTTAAATCAACTCTACTGTCTTGCCTTAACAATAACCATATCAAACACAATCACAACATCAGTCAACAGAAAAGGCGATTCAGACTCTTTTGGCCTTTTTATTGATTGTACGTGTAGATAATCTTGTGACCTTGAATGGGCTTATGACCATTTCTTGTGCTATGATTAGAAAACAGATTTATCCCATCTCAACTCAAATAATTATCTCCAAGGTTACTGTCACAGGATGGGTACCACTCCAGTCTGCCCCAGCTGGGCACCATGCAGAAAGATAACCAGTGATGTGCAGGGCTGAGCAGAGAGATCAGAACAGGGAGCTCATCGATCCACTTCCAGGTCATTAAACTCAAGAGTGGTCTTATCGGGAAAAGCAGCATCACCCCAGAGGGATCAATATGGGATAGAGAGATGTGGCCTGAAAGAAGGGACAAGATAACAGTGAATGTGTTGCTAAAAGGAAAAGACAAAAGTGAAAGTTGAAACTGGTGTTTGTATCAGGATGTCACGTTCTGCACGTTTACTGTTTGGTGACCACAACATTGTGTACTATGAACTATGTATGGAGATGGATCAGCAAGGAATGGCTCTCTAATATAAATGACAGGTTTGATAGGCGAATAAGTCAATAGATATGTATTTATTAGCCCTATTAAGTCTCAAATCTTCCTTTATCCGTAAATACAATGTATAAAGTATATTTACATTTTTCATTATAAGAACAGCTAATTCATATTCTATGTTTTATACCTCCTTAACTCCAAATACAGCTGTAATGTAACGGGGCAAACTGAAAAACAAAACCGCTTTTGAATTGAAATCATACCAAATATATTAGTTGTTAATTACTTATGTTTCTTAAAAGTACACAATGTTACACTACACACAGCTTTTTTATTGTTTTAAAGCAGAACACTACAAACTCAAACAGGAGCAGAAAAGAGTGAGTTGTTGATCTTTGTGTGTCTTATGTTCTGTGTGCACGAAAGAGTGAGCGTCGTAAAGTGGAGAATAACTAGGAATCGGGACAGACCAAAGTGTACTGAAAGAGGTGTAAAGTTTCAGTAAATCTACACTTGCAGCCACAGCTTTTGACAAATGTATGTTGTGGTTTCCCAAATCAGACCAGCACTGGCTTCAGACCTACAAAGAAAGAGCAAGTTAGAACATATGGGTTATGAATATGTCAAGCAATTAAAATCATCATGATGTTCTATTCACCAATGAGCATTGTCCTTCTAGTGAACTGGTGTGGAGAAATGACATACTTTTTCCTGCTCTCCCTCTTGCAACAGTCTTTAATCTGGAGAACTTACCCCTGGTTACTTTCTGTACCAGCCAGTCTCAGCCTCAACCTTCCATGCGTACAATTTAGCAAAATGAACATGCCAAAGAAGCCAAAAGATTTGGAAACTAACTCAGTAGTATGTGATCCTGCTAATGGTAGAATAGCTATGAAACCTTGATTGACAGAAAATCTACAAAAAAACAGCTCATTGTAACAGTGGATATTTTTCACTTAACTAATAAGTAGATGTGATTATATAACAAACACAACCAATAGACAAAGGAGACAACAGAGACCATTGTGGGGATGTCATGATGAAGGAATGGAGTGAGAGCTGGAGAAGAGAGAGAGATTATCTGAGTAGGTTGGCCTGTGCCTGGATTATACCAGCCATCTGCCACTACGAGATTATAATCCTACAAAAAGACAAACAGACAATGAGGGGTAGATGCACATGTGACGCATTGGTCGGGTGTCTACACTGATACACAGTGAGGTGCAAATAACAAATGGAGTTGTATATCAAAGGTTAATAAAAAAAAACTAGATAGAAGCGATTACTCTCTGTGTTGGCAGTGAGATATTTTTGTTTTCTATTTGGTATTTTTATGCTGATAAAGTATATGATTTCCCTGTAGGATTAATAAAGCATTGTTGTTCTATTCTATTCTATTCTATTCTATTCTATTCTATTCTATTCTATTCTATTCTATTCTATTCTATTCTATTCTATTCTATTCTATTCTATTCTATTCTATTCTATTCAGTAAACATAACACTCATTGGGATTAGCATAAAGGTCAAAAGTGAGTCACTTTTCTGTCTTTCTTCCTGTCCCACTTCCGAAGCCTGTCATAACCCCGGCCCCCCCTGCCAATAAAGCAAAAACTTGATGACCCACAATGCAAAAGTCTCCATCCCCTCCATCCGTTTTCCCATCCCCTCTCCACACTGGCTAACTCTGTGAACACACAGCTCCTCCCCCTTTTTAGTCCACACCAGACAGAGAAAGGCGACCGGGAGTGTACTCTGCTTTTCACCACACACTCTCTCTCTCTCTCTCTCTCTCTCTTTCTCTCTCTGATTCTCACACCCCTCCTCCAGTCTCTTGCTGCCCTCCCTCTTTCAGCTTTAGGGAAGCAGCGATCAGACCCTGCCCTTTTTTCTGTTAGCAAACCAGGCAGAGCAGCAAACAAGCAGAAAAGATAGACAGGAAGGCGAGTGTGACGACTAAACTGGCTGATGAGAAGACAAGAGCAGTTGTAGCGAGGGATTCTTCTTTTCTTGTAGTTTGGATCAAGGTCAGGGTGGCATTCATTCTTTTCCCCTTGTTGGAATACCTCTGCAGGGCTGGGAATCATATCCCAGTCCCACTCCAGTTTCTCTCAGCTCAGCCAGCTCTGCTCTAGGATGCTGTGAAGGATGGTCCACCAGGAGAATTGTTCCTACCAGGTAGTCCTCAGAACTACACGACACATTACACATGTTTTCTTTCTTTCTTTGTCGTTCTGAGACATACACACATGTGTCGATGCTCCTATTAGTTGTGAAGCTTTTGTAGTTTTATCTTCTCAGGTCTGTGTCCGTAAATCTTTAATTGTCACGTCTCAGACAAGAACGTCGTTCCACATGTGTGTCACTGCTCAGACTCAGATTTGTGTGGGAGTACTGCCTTGTCCTCCGTGGTTACGTGATTGTGTTGTGAATCTGATGGCTGGCTGGTTGCTAAGAGCGCACTTGACTCAAGGGAATAATGTCCTACCTCCCGTCCACCTCCTCCTCATCCAGCCTCATCAATCCATGTCAAGGAGGCACGCGGTATGACTGAAATGTCTTCTAAAATGCAAGAGGATCTTCATTATTCAATGTATGACAACCATCCCACTGATATAGAGAACATTTATAATGAAATGGGAGTTGTGATTGTATGTGCATTCATGTTTATGAGTATGATTCTGGTGGGACATGTGACAGCAGTGTCCCACAGTATCCAGCGATGAATGAAGAACAGTGAAGCAGTTGTGATTAAAGAGAATCAGAACATCACAGCTGTGCATCTGCATTTCTATAACTAGATCTGCAAAGGAAGAAAAATCTGCAATGCAGTGGAGAGAGAGAGTGAGAACAAGCGGAGAGGTAGATGAAAGGCAGAGTAGAGATAAGCTGAATATGCCGGGGGAGAAAGATGGAGCTTCTTTGATGGGTAGAGACAAGTGTGCAGACTCCTAGAAAGATGGATGGGCCTTGTGGGTCCACTTGCAGTGTTCCATCAATGTCTAACATGAAACCTGAACATGAGAAGTCCAATTTCAGCCATATAGCTATTAACTTTTCCTTTGGGTTTAAATTAAGTTTTCGTTTCAGTGTATGCTGTGAAAATTGTGAAGCCTCTATTGAGAAGCCCAACCGTTTTTATTTAATGTTTTTAGGTCAGTTTATCATGCTCATTTTCATGGCAGGCACTGGCAATTTACTACCTTCAATAACATTTATTAAAGTTAAGATGATGTCTTGTTTTTTTTGTCGGAGCACATAGTCAATACTTAACATTGGGTTATATATAGATATATTCTGCCCTCAAATTGACTGAAATCATTCAGCAAAACATGTTTTTATCTTGGTGCACCCCCCACATTTGTATTTGTATGTCAAGAGGCTGGATTTGCACTTGTGTTGGTTAGGGAGCGGTTGTGTAATGGGATAAGGATTTCCTGCCATGTTTTGTGGTAGATAAAGGCTAGTTGGAGCGACAGAAGTACGGCAGGATCGAAGGAAAGACCAGCTGATAGCCAGAGAAAAGTGACGCCAAAAGGGATGGTTGAGGCAGCAGGATGAAAGGCAGAGATATAACAGGAACACTGACGGTGAAGGATGAGCAAAGCGTAGGAGGAAATGGATAGAGAGCAAACGTGAGCGACTTTCTGAGGCAACATTGAAGATAGACGATAAGGAGAATGAAAAAATAATCAACATCATCTCAACCGAAGTCGAATAAAATTCAAGTAGGAGAAAAAAGATGATGTTTATGAAGTTGCCATGTGAATTGGTTGGAGGGCTTCAATGCAGGAGGAATGAGAGATGAAGGCAATGAGAGAAAGAATGAGAGCAGTAAGCGAAACATCGGGTTCAGGCTCTGATAGCAGTTATTCTCCAGAGGCCTCTCAATTAGACTGGTAACCTGGCAACCAGCAGGCAGGCAGCGCCCCTCACACACACACATATATATATAGATACACACACTGAATGAACTAAGGAAGTAAAGGGCGACGGGTAGCACGTAGAAGAAAAAGCAGGAGTGAAGGGGTAATGAAGATATAAAATGTTCAGTGGGAATAGATAAACGTAAAAGAGGAAGTCTAGTGCAGTGTCTCCCCTGCAGCTCTGTACATCTGCTGGGACGGTCTACGTCTTGAGGCGGTTGCTGATTTGCTCATCAGTGCTACTATTCTGCTGTAAATAAGGTGTGGCCTTTGTTTTTTGTTTTTTTGTTCGTGGGAGTTTGACACATAGAAGAAAGACATGGCAGAAACCTACAAGGAAAGGAAAAACATCCTGTATTTGTTGCCTTCTTTTTTCATCTCAAAACATTTGAGGCACTTATTGTCAAAAATCATTACTCAATTAAGTGAAACGCTGACCCTGGGAGAACCAGTAAACCATCAGACCTTTGGTCGACCAAATGCATCTATTGATTTAAGAACTGCCAGTTCTGTAGTCCAAAAGGAGTGCAGAAATCTTCATCATTCAATCGCAAGTCATCACATACGTCTCCTTTACTCCGATGTTGCACTCCATTTAATTATTTCAGCTTGAACAGGCTACAAGCTCCTCTGCCGCGTTTGTTTGGGTCTGAGGTCTCAATGTGTAATCCTGTTTTCTTATTCTTCTGTCAACCCATAAATTTTACTGTGCTGTGTTGCTGTCAGCAGAAGCAGGAGCAATACCAGCAGGATGGAAGGGTGATGGGGAGATTTATCAGCATGGCCGCACTGTGTTGTCCTCTGGCCAGAGGAAATACTGTCAGCTTTCCGAGGCCCCAGGAGCTCTGATTGAATGCTGAGTCCTGTCACACCTGGCATATGTGTGTATATATGTGGGAGGATTTCAGTGTATTTACGCTGTGCCTACATGCCCACAAAACCCTCGCAGGTTTTCAGGTTTGGCTGGAAAGGGGCGAATGAGAGCTCCGGTGTGAGAGTAACTGTATATATGAGGCGTGGCCCGATGAATTATAGATGAGCTACAGCAGTACAGTAGATAGCACTGATGGTTTGTGCTTGAATGACTGAACAGATCAATATGTTGGACAGTAAAGTACATTTATGGACCGACTGACAGAGCAAATTTGTCAAGTTTACTAGCAAGTAATTGTCACTAGTAATATCCGCAGAAAAATGTAAACTTTTGTTTCTAATTTTGCACAAAATAGGAGCCATCCTCGATACTGTTTTCTTAGTTAACTTAATTCATGATCAAATTCTGATCCTAACATGTAAATAAGAAATTGAACCAACCTTTGATCACATTCGTAGCAAAAAGAAGTACACAGATTCTTATTTCTGTAACTGCTTATACAATTGCACTTAAACTCTGAGGACAACAATCTCATGACAAAGTCTTTACATCAACTAAATACAAATTTACATTTAACTCATATCCTTCAGTTCGAATTTCTAAGACCTTGATCATGAAAAATCTTTGTTAACCCAGTTTTTCCCCAAATTGTCACGTAATTTATTTTTTATTTTATGTTTAAAATGCATTCATCGCATAGAAAGTTGATTGGCCCATAATCAAACTGGGATCTCTGTGCAGCAAAAGTACCACCCAGGACCTTCATTCTACGTATTCTGCATTTATTAATGGAAATGAAGCCTGTTTTATGCTCTTGAGGCATTTCATCAAACATTGGCCTCTCTCTGTCCCCCCTCCATGAGTTAGCAGTCTTCCCAATGGGCCGCCCCTCGTGCTCCTTTTCTCAGCCCAATTTGTTTGGAACACAGAGCATCACCATGGAGAAATTCTCTCCACGTTGCTCTGGCAGCAGCCCCCGTTCTTTTCCTCCTCTTTCCAAAACAAGATCAGATTGAAATCCACGATCTTCTTCTCAAATCTGCCAGCAATAGTGATCTGGTTTTGTAATGTCACACATAAAGATTAAGGAGGAGTGAGCTCATATCACAATTGGGTCTAATAGTTGAAAATTGTAATGAAACTAAAGATGGAGAGAGATACAGCAGGAATTGTTGCCCCTCCCAGCCTACTTGTAACATTTAAGAAATTCTTCCACCATGAATTATATTAAAGCAAATATTTCTGAACTAAATACAATGAAAGTTTAAAAAGAACAAACAGAAATCATGAGCTAAGCTAGAAAAAAAAAACCACACAAGCTGTGAGCATTGGGCTCTAATGAGAAACATAAGTCTTTTTGCTGTGAAGGCTTCTAATTAGATTTGTTTTATTGTCTATTGATTCTGAATTGCTAATAACAGCAATTCAGATTCAAGATTCCATGTTTATTGCCATGTGCTCAGTATAGAAATGTGTTTCCCATAACAATTACATTTTGACTTTGCTGCCCACACTGAAAGCACACAAATTAAAAACTATCAAAAACTATAAAAACTATAATAATTTAACAGTGGCATGCAAACACTGAGCAATAGATATATAAACCTATACATTAAACTATTCAAAAAAAGTGATATATACAATAGACAATTTAAGGTAGAAATAAAAATGATACAGTCTGTACATAACTGTGCGAGTTAGTCAGCAGTAGATGGCTGAGATGTGAACACGTGCGCATCTAAAGTGCAAATACAGTACAGAAGGTTGTGCAAATTCAATGTAAAAAAAAGGAATGTGGGGGCATGAATGGTCCATTGGTCAGCTGTTTAGGAGTCTGATCGTAGAGAGAAAGAAAGAGTTCTTGAGTCTGGTGGTTCTGCATTTCACACTTCAGTACCTCCGGCCTGAGGATAGGAGTGTGAACAGTCCGTGTTGGGGGTGAGTGGGGTCTTCAATGATTTAGGCAGCTCTCCTGTGGACTCTGCGCTTGTAGGTGTTCTGCAGACAGGGCAGTGGAGTCCTGGTGATCTTTGCAGCAGTCCTCACCACTCCCTGCAGGCGTTTGCAGTCCATGACAGTGGTGCTGCCGTACCACACGGTGATGCGGCTGGTCAGGATGGGCTCAACAAGAAGTTGCTGAGGATCAGGGGAGACATGCCAAATTTCCTCAGCCTCCTTAGGAAGTACAGCCGCTGTTAAGCGTTCTTCACCAGCTGTGTGGTGTTGAGGGTCCAGGCGAGGTCCTCACTGATGTGGACCCCAAGATATTTGAAGCTGCTCACCCTTTCCGATCTAGTATCTTTTACCATGATATTAAGCATCATTAAGATGATAGGATGAGATTTGTGAAGAAAGCCAGCTGTGCTTTCCTTTTTGTTAAATCTTGGAAAATGTGAAGAAACAATTTTATTAAAACAGGTATTTTACAACTTAATAAATACGTAAAATTATAAGTGTAACAGGTACAGCAGCTGCTGGTTCTGTATAAGGACTTATGTGAAGTTTTCTTTTCTTTCTTATCAGCACATGTAAGCAAATATTCTTGATATGTGTGCAGTGAGATCAAGTGACTCGAGAGTTAATTTTGCTAGTTTCACTGTTAGTTAAAAACACGCTTCGCTTAAAAACACATTTATCTGAAGCATTTTGGCTATTTTGCTGGTGAAGTTGCCTCAGTTATTTTGAGATTTTATCCAACTGTACTACACACACAATCATGATTGCTTTTATGAGTATACTCTATAGGAAAATGACTTTAGATAATATATCCAGTGTAAACCTTAGTCTAAATTATTCTGAAAGCCAAGCCCTTCATAGGACCAGCCAAAATATACTTACTTTCCACACATGCCTGCACTCTGAAAGCTGAATCCTCAAGCTGTTCCTCACAGAGATAGATATACAAGAACACCAACTCTCATAGCGCCATTGGCCTTGGATCGCAGGCTTACAGGAGGTGCCAGGAACCCTCTCCCACAGTCTCCCTCTGTTCACTTGGAACAATAAGCCGTTCTGTGTGTGTGTGTGTCTCTCTCTTTCATACTCACTCTCTCAGCTGACCCAACAGTCAGGCCATCATTTACACCACAAGAATTAACCTGTGTCTCGAACATACAGTACATGAGCAGCCGTCTTTGTCCTTGAACTGTGATTCGGTCAGCACCTGTTAGTGTTGTGTGCCTCCAGTGTGTCAACCATGCGGGAAACCCTTTCCTCCTGGCCTCTGATTGCTCCCACATCAGCAGTGACTTCACCTTCTCTATGAAGTCAGCCTCAGTAATGAAGTGGAGCTCCACAGAGGCAGACTCTGCCCCACCCTGCAGCCTCCAGCCCCAAACAGCCGCCCCACCAACTAACACCAGCTTTATTGGGCTGTGTGTTTGTGTGTGTGTGTGTGTGTGTGTGTGTGTGTGTGTGTGTG